>CABEEJ010006711.1:7000-37358 GCA_901482245.1 Timema douglasi | reverse complement strand
GTTGTTACGATGTGCGGGAAATTCAAACTAAAATTATTTTCGTGACTTTATGACCAAAATATTAAAAATTCGTGACTTTCGTGACCAATAGACAACCTGTAGATTTGCTTGTTTCCTGCCTTAGGCATGAACACACATTCAAAGGGACAGACATGCGACTAGACAAAATCGTGTGAATGACAAACCAAGTTGATTAGTTTTCTTTGTCTACCTTGTCTTCCAAGAACAGCCAAAAATACAGTTTCAGAATCGACTTAAAATCTTTCAACAAATATGTTTAAAAAGTTTTGTTTGCAACAAATACAGTTAATATAATCTTGAAACTGTTTGTCTCAATTGTTGTGATTTCTATACGAAGGAGGTTTCAGTCCACATTGATAAGAAAAAAATAATAATTAAAAAATGAAAATATGCTAGGAATGTTTCAAACCCCAGGAGGAATCAAAATGTCACACCAAGTGTGTAATATTATGGAAAATTTCCAATCAGACAATTTGAATAATTAACTCATTATTTACCTGTGCTTGTGCCTCTTGTTGCGAGCTGCGAACTGAAGGAACTCTGTCAAAACTCCCAGCACCATTCTCCCGCACCGTGAATCAACTCTCTCCAGCAATAAGCCAACACAATGCTCAGGATACACAAGCCAGTGGCTCAAAATGGCCGTCTTGAATGTCAAAAGGAAGTGCTCTCCATGGGAAAGAGAGGTTTGGGAGTGATGAGTTAGCAGCTTGGAATCGTTCATTACAAGCTCTACAAGGATGTCCACCTTAAACAAAAACTGGTTTCAAGGGCGCCACCCATTTGACGGGGAGAAATCTAGCATCAATAGTTCTAATCGGAATGGAATGAATTCTCCAAAACTGCTAAAATAAGAAGTAGATAACAAATAATTTTCTATTGTGGCCAAAACAATAATTAGGTTCTGTTAATATATAATAAGACAGTGTAGAAACACTGTACAATAATGTAAAGTAATTGGTAGTGAAGGAAGCCAACATAAAAGGATACCTAGTTAGGTAAGGCCTAGATAGAAAAACACACTTCTCTCTTCATTTCTTCTTTCCTCAAACTATTGCACTGTATTACACTTCACACATTGTTAAATTTTCGGAGATGTTCCTTTATTATTATAAGATACATTGAAAACAAACAAACAAACAAGGATAGGCTATGGAACTACATGTTTCTAGAATAATTTGAAATATCTCAAATAATTCTAGAAACATGTAGTTCTATAGCCTATCCTTGTTTGTTTGTGTTTTTTCAACGTTTCTGTTAATATAATTAAATTTAAAAAATGTTATTATTGGTTGTGTGGTTAAAAATTATTTTGATTTAGTATTTTCCTTAATATTACTAGGTGGATTATTTTAAAGTGGTATTTTCGACATGTGGCTCATTTTCTATGTTAAAATGTTCTGCCTGTCCATAAAGCATCCTGTCCTCTAATAAGAATGTTTCAAAACATAATCTTTGGTCTTGGTACATGTTATATGTCCATACTTCGTATGAACAAGCTGAAAATGTGGTTTTTAAATTTAAAATAAAAATAATTGTTGATTTATTTATCATTTTATTTAATTTATTTCGGGGTATTTAACGTATACTTTCTGAATCAACTGATTTTTATGAGCGAGAGTGAAAGGGCCTAGTAATTTTGCAGGAAAGATATCTCTCACATACCTTCCAGAGTTCTTTTAAATGTCACAATCGACTTGGACCCAGCTTTACTTCCCCTTCAAAGGATAGTATGTTACGGATTTTTATGGGTCAAGAAAAATCCGTCGACCCCAGCCGGGTTTGAGCCCACTAAAATTGAGTCCCGAGGTATATTGAAAGAAAAAATATTAATTTATTAATTACAAGATTTAATTTGAATAAAAGGGTGGTGGATGATCATGAGAATTTTATCCCACACCTGACAGTAATTAAGAAGTGGGTCAGTTGCTTTGGCAAAGAAATAAGATTATGATAAATAAATAATTTTTATAATTTATTTTAACCCATTCTTTGATATGGGCGCTGGAAAAGTCTTTGCTTGAACATCCCTTGGTGCGGGCACAGATCGATGTTTCATTACAATAAGTGATTATAATCCCATATATTAATGAATGAATACTTCATTTTGAAGCTGATAGATGACGCCACTAGTTCAATGCTATACTATGACCACGATTAAAGTAATAAATGAAAAAATATGTGAGTATCGAAATTATTTATTGGATAAGAGTATATGAATTGAAAAATGGCTGCCGGACCTACACAGATCTCTGTGCTAAGCACTCGCCAGAGAATGGGTTAAAGAGTTACCTGATTGTGAAGTAAAAATGCAAACTTGAGCAGGGACTCTGCATACGCCTGAGCTGTGGGCTGCAATGGAATCAACATTTTCGAGCTTCCATCAGTCTCAACTAAAGCTGAGAAAATGGCCGTTACAACTTTTTCAGCAGAAATATCCTATGAAACAATAATGCAATTTATTTCACACAGTTAATTTTTGGAAGAAGGTACAGGAAAGGTGGATAGAAACATATAAAAGGGGGACAAACACAATATGGCCTTTACAATGAAAAGAAGAACACAGTTCACACTTTACACTGCTGCCAATGGACAAAGAGGTAATGGATGTCTCTTAAAGAAAATTGATCGTCACCGCCCAATCCCCCGACCTATTTTCTTTAAGAGACATCCATTACCTCTTTGTCCATTGGCAGCAGTGTAAAGTGTGAACTGTGTTCTTCTTTTCATTGTAAAGGCCATATTGTGTTTGTCCCCCTTTTATATGTTTCTATCCACCTTTCCTGTACCTTCTTCCAAATATAATACAATTACCTCATAAAGCGAAAAGAGGTTTTCCTTATAGAGTTATATCATTATATATTCGCATCCATGTCCTTTTCCTGTGTTTGTCCTTTTTGTTATACCTTTTATTTGTTCCTATCTATGTGTTCTATTATTCTTTACCATTTTCCTTTTTCTCCTCTTTTGTGTTTTTTGGTTTTCTCTTTTAGGAAGTTGCGTTGCGCGTTTCACACTCCTCCCTGATGAGTTCCGATAGAATGAAACCTAGGTCGGGGGATTGGGCGGTGACGATCAATTTTCTTTAAGAGACATCCATTACCTCTTTGTCCATTGGCAGCAGTGTAAAGTGTGAACTGTGTTCTTCTTTTCATTGTAAAGGCCATATTGTGTTTGTCCCCCTTTTATATGTTTCTATCCACCTTTCCTGTACCTTCTTCCAAATATAATACAATTGCCTCATAAAGCGAAAAGAGGTTTTCCTTATAGAGTCATATCATTATATTTTCACACAGTTAAGAAAGAAGAAGAATATTTTCCTTAACAGTGTGCCAGTGCAAGAGTAAACACAAATCATAAATGCAATCACTAGGATAGATATTTCGTCCAGTTTAAGCAATAGCTGATGTGCAAAGTATTCAAACACAGCACCTTTAATTTGTTCTACTACTGAGCTTTTACTACTTGTCCGGGCTTTCTGTATATTTAGTTAATTGTGATCAGGTTGTTGGAGATAGAATTTAGATTAAACATGCATACAATTCTGTGGAGAGCATAGACAATGAATAAGTATAGAAATGCCACTATGATGGTGGTAGATAAAACCACAGCGCTAGCACTTGCAGCGTTAGTGCCGGGAACTGAAAGATTCGAAACAAGATGTTACACTTGTACACAATGCATTTTCTATTGCAGGACGCTGCTAAATCAAACTTTACAAATGGAAATTAATCTCTATAAGGGAAAACTCTTTTCGCTTTATAAGTTAAATGTATTATATTTGGAAGAAAATATAGGATAAGTGGATAGAAACATGTAGAAACGAACGGACGCAATATGGCTTTTACAATAAAAAGAGGAACCGAGCTCACACTTTACATTGCTGCTATTGGACAAAGAGGTAATGGTTGCCTTTTAAAGAAAATTGATCGTCCCTGCCCAATCCCCTGACCCAGGTTTCTCTTTTAGGAAGTTGCGTTGCGCGTTTCACACTCCTCCCTGATGAGTTCCGATAGAATGAAACCTGGGTCGGGGGACTGGGCGGTGACGATCAATTTTCGTTAAGAGGCAACCATTACCTCTTTGTCCATTGGCAGCAGTGTAAAGTGTGAACTGTGTTCTTCTTTTCATTGTAAAGGCCATATTGTGTTCATCCCCCTTTTATATGTTTCTATCCACCTTTCCTGTGCCTTCTTCCAAATATGTTGTTGTTTGCTATAATGAATTGAGAACACTTGCTTCAGTGTCGAGCAATAACCTAAATACAAGGAGATATAACCCAGATAATGAAATACTATCGGGACGCTAGACGAGGAATGGAAGCGATCCAAGATCCAAACACTTTCCAAGTATAATACAATTTAATAGTAAGAGAGTTATGCAAATTTAAATAATGGAAATTCAAATTAAAACAATTAATGAAAAATGTATATTAATTTTGCTAATAGTGGTATATCTAAACTGTTTCCCATGAAATCTTAGTCTAACCTTAATAGGATCCAATAAGGTACAATGTAGTGGAAACATGGAAGGTAAGCTCGCTATTTTTCAGGGTAGATGAAATGTTAAGAATAACTTTAGCCGAGAAAATAATTATTTCTACTTACAATTTTCAAGTATTCTATTAGGCCAGATATCTGCACAGTACACATCCCTTGTGTATATAGTGTCTGCCATTCAGGTATTAAGTCATTCTTGAGATTATATTGTAATTCATTCAATAGTTGTTCGTATCCATCTCCCATTATTTCATCTATTGTCTTGACCAATTCTTCAAAACAGTCGGTGTTTTTTATAACTTGCAACAAATCTTCCAAATTTCCTGGAAGTTTCTCTAGAACCTCTATACTCCTCATGTCGAAACCAACTTTTGAAGGATGGAATATGCATGTTGCAACTAAGGTCCACAGCTTGGTGATCGGGAATGTTGAAGGAATGTAGATTGAACCATCAGGATGCTGAAGGATGGCTCTTGTGAAATCACACAGTCTTACAGTAACAAAACACTTTGTTCTGTTGTAGCGCTCTTCATCTCTGGGTAGAAGATAGATCGCGTCCCGACCTAATATTTCTGATAGAGGTACGCTGCACACGTGTTCAATAAAGTGTGTCAATGCTTGAAATATTCTGAAAGAAGTTAAATTTAGGTAAATGTTATGGAACCAAGTTTCTTTTTCAGGGAGGAAGGGGAGGTGTACAGAAACAGATATCAAATAACATATTTTTACTTTAGACTGGTAGAATGAATCTTGAAAGTTGAGGAATTTTGGATGTGACGATTGTTTGAAAGGGGATTAGAAAATAGGAACATCGAGCTAATGGTGAGCATTTAAATAATATTACCTTATATTTATCTTGTACACTCCTTTGAAATTATAGTGAGTAAATACAATTTTAGAAATAATTATTATTTGTAAAAAATTGGACTATGCAACTGAATACTAAGAAACAAAAAATTGTAACAGGGGACTTTAGGGCTCTACTACTTTTATTTTTAAAGTAATGAAAATAGACCTATATACAGAGGTGGAGGGATAGTGAAGGACGTTCTGTGGGAAAATAACAAGCCATCTGTACAAGAGCTGAGAGAGAAAGGAAAGTTTCAGGATCGTGGCAAGTGGAGGAGGACACTGTTTCAACTGATAGGCTTGTGACTACCGGAAGAAGAGGTAAGAAGTAAAATGGGGGGAGGGGGGGGGTGTATATTTGACTAAAAAAGAAGATGCAATGGCCAACAGAGGTTCTCCTCTAAACAAGTTTTATGTCAAATCACCAATAAAATAAATATGTTCTTACTTGATCGTTGGTTGAGCGTTTTCAGGAACCTGGAACAACTTATGAAGTGGCACAAAATCTTCTCCTAAAAGCCACACATAGCAGTCGAGACTTGTCAACAGTCTATTAAGCCAACGCACAATCTGATCACAGCGTGACCCACCTGCTGCATCAGAGGAAGGAGAGGTGGATACCATTGTCTTCTTCTCACAAATATCAAGAAGTTGCGACTGATTGTACATATTCATGTAAGCTGCCACACTGGAAATACCTTTAAAACCATTAGTAAAAATAGTACATATGTCATATTAACAGATAAGTTGTGTAGAATTTTAGGAAGGTGCAAATCTACTAAATGATCAAGTCGAAGGTTAAATGAGTCTCCTTTGCTTCAACTTTAACACCCATAATAACCTTCAATTCCTCGAAAAATTTGAAGCAAGACAAAAACTTTGATATGTTTAATTTTGAATTTTTCTAATAATTCAAAATATAAAGTTGCTTAGGGTATATTTATAGTTTTTAGTATTATTGTTTTATTGTGCTTTACAATTTTTTCCCAGATGTTGAAATTAGGCCTATATATATATATATATATATATATTATACATGATATAAAATTTCAGATCAAAGTGTGAAGTAAAATTAAACAATAATACTAAAAATTAGAAATAAGTAACTTGATTTTTTGGACCATTAAAAAAGTTCAAAGATTAAATAACGGATACAATGGCAGGATTGATAGTAAAATCTTCAACTAATCTAGGGGTAAGACCCACAAAAAAACTCTTTTCCCCTTTAGATTTTTAAAGTAAAATTGGTTTTAGAGCTCTAATATTGCTTAATGTAGGTTCAGAGCCAATTATAATTATAGGATGGATTTAAGAACCAGGTCCCAGAACAGTAATTTAACCAGTAACAGAATGTATGAATTGATTATAAGAAAGAATGGTAAAATCTAGTTACTATTTGTATTTTCTTTTATGTTCTTAAGCTTTTCCAAGATTGGAATTTAAGACTAGAGATTCAAAGGTAAATTGGATATTCAGATTCATAAAATTGTGGATTCAACCAAATTCTAAATTAAACCATTAATATAATATATATTAGAGTTGAGTCAAATAAACTATTTTACGGAGCCAAATCTCAAATCTAAATCTCCAATTTACCTTCAAATCCTAATTCCGAATCCAAACCTTGGAAAACATGAACATAAGAGTAAATATAAATATAATAGACTAGTATAAAATAAAGATAGTAATTAAAGGTTATTAGAGGGTCATGAAAACATTCATACATTCAGGTTAAGTGTTAAATTACCGCTCTAGGATCTGGTTGTTATGGTCATCCATCCTATAATTGTAATTTGTTCTAATTGCCCGCTTCAGTGGTCAGATGGTCTAGTAGAATACGTCTTGAAGTAGATAAAACTGCCAATGACAAGGAAATCGAGGTTCAAATCTTGGTCAGGTGTAGCGAGGCTGCTTTTTACAAAATGGTTTACCAGTTTGCCTTCACACAAATGCACGTATTCTTCCACTACATTCTTCTCTAAAACCCCTATCATAATTACTACATAAGCATATAACCAAAATGGGTAGTAAAACGCGGTGCTATAAATAAGGTTCTTCATCACCAATAAACAGTATTGGATTTCTAAATTAAATTTCATTTGGAAAATTGATTTTTTTTTTGGGATGGATTTAAGTATCTCTATACCAAAGATTTTCTCAAATCCTCAAACTTCGAATAGCCTTAAGGATTCAANAACAGGAGTTGAATGTCAGTTCTCTTACATTTTATTTATTTATTGGAGTGATTAACCATATATATATGTGTGTGTGTGGGTGTGTGTGTGTGTGTGTGGGTATATCTCTCTCTCTCTCTCTCTCTATATATATATATATATATATATATATATAGAGAGAGAGAGAGAGAGAGAGATACCCACACACACACACACACACCCACACACACACATATATATATGGTTAATCACTCCAATAAATAAATAAAATGTAAGAGAACTGACATTCAACTCCTGTTTGGAAGAAATAGAAGTACTTGGACTAAGAGTAGATTATGTTCGGAACATTTGATTTAACTTTAAATATAAAAAAAAAAAAATTTAAACCTTCCAATTGTTTTTACATCAAATTAAATTTTTTAACAAAGTCAATAGTTAAGACTAATTAAAATAGATAGCATCAATAAGAGTCATGCGATGTTAATAATATACACATAATTTAATGCCAAGAGTAAACCTAGTGTGTAAGAATTTATTTTAAAGTTACCAGGTAGTTTGAGGCATATTCGACACACCATGTGCATACACTTGTGCCGACAGTCGGGTGACGAGGAGGAGCACTGATGGAGGAGCCACATCACAACATCCACCAAACAGGAGCCCAGGAATCCTGGGGGTGTACGTCTTTTACTATTTACCTGGAAGCCCAAACATAAGTTTTATGAGCTGGGCTTGTCCATTCTATTGCTTATGCTGCTATTTTACTTTGCTTTTTGTAATCAACTTGGAAAAGGTAAGCTGAAATGCTTAAGGTAGTTGATTTAGACAGTTTAATTCTACCCCCCATCCTATTTTCCCTTTATGTTATAAAAATTGCACTGAAGGGATGAAATATATTTTTGAGTTGTACAATTTTATCAGTGATGGTTTACAATTATGTGTACTTAGTAATCCCGAAGTCATATAGAAGTCAGTGAGCTTAAGTGTTTTTATCTGAGTCTATCTCAAGCAAGTTCATAGTCAAGCTCCCGAGTATCGAGCCTGGGTTGATTAAATAAATAGTTAATATTATTATTATTAATTTATATTTTTTATATATATAAAATAGGACTCAATAATATGTATAAATAATCTTTTGAAATCTAAAATTGCTTATTTTCAAATAATTAAAAAAATTAAGGCAAAATAAATTTTAGCATTAAATTTTAAATACAATGTGATACAAACCGAAAAATTAATTATGTCTCAGTTTAGTGTTTCTATGGAAAGTTATCTTTAGTCTTAAAATAGAGATATTCACTAAAAACTCATAAAATGTGTGGAGAATAATAATATACACTGTCAAAAACACTCCACCAAATAGTAAAATGTAATAATATACACTGTTACAAATGTTGATAAATGTTGCTAAAGACGTGCGTTAAAGAGCCTAGAGGGGTGGAAAGAGATTAGTAAGCTCAACTGTGTTAAAATAGATTCACTTTGAGTATTAACTAGAAGAAAAATGTTACTATGGCTATTGTAAATAGAAGTTGGGTATTTTTGAGATAATATACAAAAAATTCCCTGGATTCTTCATTACTTTTCCCTGAGCAATAAAGATCCCTGATATTTCTGTTTTCCAGGTCATTGGACATCTTGTAGTATAGCTCAGAAAATATTTGTTTTATAAAAATATATTCCAGATTAAAATAGTTTTAATTCTAATAGTAGGTACTACAGATTTACAATAAGTTATTTTGTATCTCACATAATTGAGGATATATGATCGAAGTTAGAAATGTATGCCTATGTTTTCATGTAAGATTTAACAAAATGTGAATATTAACAGTTTATAAATATTGCATTTCATTCTAAGAGTTTGGACTTTAGTAATTACTTACTATACCTGTGTAAATAAAGCTGGCTTTTCCAAAAACACTCGCTCCACGTGATCCAAGGCTAGCACGACTTGAGAGTTAACGTTGACACTGTTGCTGTCTGGTCCGTCAGTCATTGCAAGGTTACTCACTAAATAGTAAAGTATCTCCAGCCAGAATATTTCTAGAATTGATTTCTCCTCTCTCAGTACAGAGTAGATACTGTTGAACACCAATGCTCCACCTATAGACAATTCACAACGAGATGATCGCCAGTATTGGTACTGGGAATAGAAACACTTTAAAAACAGATCAGTTCGAGATGCAAAGGTACTGGCTAAGCTTGGGAATGGAAAGTAGCTTTTCAGTCAATTTAATTTATATTACAATAAATATAAATGGATCAAGTATTTTTTTTAATCTATCATACCTACAAATTCTTTATTATAATATTAGAAAGCATAATCACCCCAGGCCCTCTCTTGCACTATCACTATTTCACATTATACTCAGTATGTCTTATAAATATATTGGGATAAAGAACTAATACATATTTAAACTTAAACTATCAGTGAAGAATGACTTTGACCAAAGAATGATTCCTGGATAGATCAGTGTAAAATCCTAAGGTCCCAGGTCCGATTACAAGTGTCGATGTCATTTTTCAACTATATTTCATTCAATTAAAGTTGTATCCAAATATTAATACATTAATTCTCAATATTAATTAAGTTACCACCTTCACTAATAAATGGCTTACCTTTTTTCCTAAGAATTTAAATATTTTCCAGATTTAAAATCTTGAATATATACTTTAAATTAAACATTGAAATGAAAATAGAAGAGCAAGGGAAGCTGTAGGCATTAAAGTTCACAATTTAAAACACAATAAAATACATAATTATGAAATTTTCGGGGTACATCAGTCTCCTTCATCAGCAGAAGAGAGTAAAACTTTGTAGGACTTGTAGGCTTTGTCCTTTTAACTTATTTTCAATGTTTAGCTTAAAATAACTGTTATACACTGATATGAAGTTAGAAGGGCACACTTAAAATAGCCGTTTTCCTTTGGCTCAAACCTTTGGTTTACCAGGGATTCAAAAGATCTATCTCAAATGTTATCCATCTTGGCAATTACAAACAAACAATATAGTCCAATTTAAGCGTATATATATATATTTTTTTAAATGTACCCAATATAATGTCTGTATTTCACTCAAAATATAAAGATCTCTCATTTAATTGAGCTCTTGTATATTCATTAATACAAATGGAATTTTGAAACTTGGTGACCTGGTGGTATAAGGGTTAGGTGTCAGACTTCTATGCTGGCGGCCGGGGTTCAATCCTCGGTCCCGGCACAGATTTATCTGATTACCAAACCCTTTCTTCACCTCTGACAAGACATCTTGTGAATGTGAGGAATGCCAGGCCTTCACCATGGTTCGGATCCCACGTTAAACTGTAGATCCTCCATTTCATTTCACAATCACTCTACCATTACACATTAGCACAAATGCGTATAACCTGAAAGGGTGGTAAGACGCGGTGCTAATAATAACATTTCAAATCTTTGAATCATCAAATCCCTAGAACCCATAAGTATATTTGAGATTTAGGGAAAAAGTTACATTTTTTTTTAATTGAAAATAAAAGTAAAATAGTTTTTATATTTCGAATCTGAATATATTTTTGTAGAGCTAATAGGATGCTTAATGATGGTTTAACCAAAAATAATCATAATATGGGACAAACCTAACAAACAAACCCAAAGCCATTAATGTATCACTTATCTGAATGCGAGTTTATATTACAACAAAAAATGTTTTCGTTATGTTATTATTTCTATTTTCTATATCAAGTGAAGAAATTTATGTAGACAAAATCAGAATTGAAGAAAAAATCATACAATAATGTGGAAGAGTGATTATCATCCTTAAAAATGTGTGTCCATTTGTAAACTAAGAAAATGATAGGCATGTGAGAAGCTTCAAACTGTCGAAGTTAAAGGTCAAATCTCCTTCATTTTGATACCTACAATAACCTTCACATCTTTAAAAAAATTTGAAGGAAAGATAAAACTTTAACAGGCTATTAACTGATTTGATTTATCTCACCAAATATTACATGTCGAGATATGGTAGTTTTAGAAGTGCTACAACACTATTTAAACACGGACTAGTAATAAAATAACAATACCCATAACGCAAGATAAAAAGCTGGTAAGAATGAAAATATCTTAGTCAGTATCACTAACATTATTTTGTGAAAATAAAAATACCTGCAAACCTTGTAGATGTGATATAGTCCTTGCTTACCACCAATGTTTAGTCCTTAATATTTAATCTCTTTTGAATTATCTATGACAAATTTATAAGTGCATGTTTGATGTAAAAGTTGTTCAACCAAAATCCTATCTCCAACTTCAACTTTTCTTCGAATATTTTAACCTTCACTTCACATTTAAAAATGACCTTCGCACACCCCTAGAAACTGACAGACAATATGTCAGCCTGCTTTAGAGGCTTGATGAACCACTGGTTTTACCTACTTTGGAATTTATTTTGTTTTCATATGTCTTTGATTTGGACGTTGCAATATTTAAATAACTATCAGACCTGTTGTGCTGAGGTTTGAAAAAAGAACTTTAATAATGGCACCAGGTATCCCCTATCATACCATCTTAGATTAAATATCTTTGGAATGAAGTAATTACCCAATCTTTTTGTAGGACAAGGATGAACACAAAGGGAAAACATCTTTTTGAGCACAGCTTTGATGTTAGTCTGTGATTTTTCAAGATCCTTAGCTCTAGACTGTTTTATAGACCAGATCACAAATTCACGCAGACATTTAGCAGAGTAGTCCCGCAAGGCAGTATCTGTAGGGTGTGTTATTCCATCCTGGGAAAAGTAACAGAATCGGTAACAGATTAGATGCCATTTTACTAAAGTATTTGCCTTGTGCATATTTTAGTACATTTTAATTCAACATTTTTAAGTAGGGATGGGATTGTCGAATCCTTATATTCGAGAACCTAATCGATAATATTTTTTTCTTCAATTCTCCAAGTGAAATTTGTTTTAGAGCTCTTAACTGGTTATTGAAAGTTCAGAACCAATTATAACTATAGATGAACTTAACAACAAGACCCAGACCAGTAATTTAACATTTAAATGAACATATCAATGTTCTAATAAAAGGAGATTATTAGAAATAATGTTGACATTTAGTTTCTTTTTGTATTTTATATTATTCTGTTTAATTTCTTATTTCCCTTGAAGGTGATAATTTTTTCTAAGATTTGGATTTGAGATTCAAAAATAAATCAGAGATTCAGATTCATAAAATAATGGATTTGACCCAACTCTTATTTTAAGAATAAAATTTATACACACAAACGATACAAATTAGATTAAAAAAAACTATATGATTATAAAAGGAAAACCTTTTTACCCTCTCTTAAGTGCATTTTCTTATCTATGGAAAAAGAAAAAAGAACAAATTAAGGATTAAAGAAACAAACACAATATAGCCTTTACAATGAAAATACAGATTTCACATTGCTGCCAATGGGCAAGGTAATGGTTGCTCCTTGGAGAAAATCAAATGTCCCCACCCGATCCATTAACCTTGGTTACTTACTGACAAAACTTATCAGAAGGGAGTGTAAAATGTGTGGAAAAAAAAGAAAAGGAAATAGATAAATAATGATAGGACATAATATACATTGAAACAAGTAAAAGGAGTGATACCACAGGAAATAAACATTGGATGTGAGTTGCCATATTGTGTTGATTGCTTTACTTGTACGTATTCTTCTTTCGAGTTGTATAAAATAATAATTTAAAAGAGAAAAAAACAGATGAATTAAATATTGAATACATACAAGAGTTGTTTTAACATACAATGTCCTTTAAATTACATACAAAATAGTTACAAAGGAGAAAAAACAACTTATTTAGTGTGCATTATTTCTTACAAGAGTGAAATGTTTATTAGGCCTGCCATATTTTTTCAATTCTAAGACGCACATTTTCCTCCCATTTAAATGTCTCTAAAAACAGGGTGTGTCTTAGAATCGAGGGCGTCCTAGAATCAAGTTTCTTTTTTACCAACGCTCTAAACAGCTGAGATAGTGAAGATAAAGATGGCTCAGAATATGTATATATGAGATAGTGAAGATAAAGATGGCTCAGAATATGATATATGAGATAGTGAAGATAAAGATGGCTCAGAAGATGATATATGAAATAATGATGAAGATAAAGATGGCTCAGAAGAATCAGACTGATACCGATTCGAAAGGGAGTGAGAATAACATAATTACTAATAACAAATATACTAATGTTAGCAAATTTAATTTTATAGTAAAATATTTCTTATAAATAGAGTATTTTAGCTTTTTATTTTTATTTATTTTCTTAGAATCAAAGGTTTTTTCTGTTGATGGTACTTTAAAATTAAGGTGAGTCTTACAATCAATGATGTCTTAGAATCAATGAAATATGGAAGTATTTTATCAACTTAATAATAATAATACAAATCCACATATTGCAATTTTATTTCCATTTTTTGATAGTATTATTTAACTCATTTTAAATGATAAGAGTTATATTAAGAAGTTATCCTAATCAATTAACTATTAGATTTGTTTTATGACAAATATATTAATTGTTATTGTTATTATTAGCACCGCGTCTTGCTACCCGTTCGGGTTATACACACTTACGATAATGTGTAATGGTAGGGTGATTGTGAGATGAAATGAAGGACCTACAGTTTAACGTGTGGACCTACAGTTTAACGTGGAATCCGAACCACGGTGGGGGCCTGGCATTCCCCACATTCACAAGTTGTGATTAATACACGTCTTGTTAGAGGTGAAGTAAAGGCTTGGCAATTAGATAAGTCTGTGTCGGGAACAAGGATTGAACCCCGGACCCCAGCACAGAAGCCCGACACCTTACCCCTAGACCATCAGGTCACCCAAATATATGAATTAATATTCTAGTGTGGACCCCATGTCTAGTAGCTTTAATAATTTTAAAACTTGTGATCAAATATATAGTATGGGTGTGTGACGCTCAAAAACTTTGACTTGACTTCATAAGAAATATCACCTTAAACTTTGCTTCAGAAATAAATTCTGGCTTTGACAGTGATTATTAAGAAGCTTTGCCAATGGAAATATTGGCAGCTTAAATACTCAATCTATGCTAAGTTATTTGATTATCATTCTGAGCTCTTACTTACACTCCATCTACCCAGACCAAAAACCTAACAAAATGGTTTTAAGTTTCACAAATGTTAAAGCTATTTGGTTTATTAAATAGTTCTTACCATGAGTGTGTCAATAAGTATCTGAGTGTGTACACTTCCAAGCTGCACAGCACTAGAATACCAGTGAGCCAATTGGAGCATGAGAGGGTGGTACAACTGATGCACTATTTGGTCGGAATCACAGCCCAGTTGGAGCAGAGGCATGACCATATGCGAAAACATTTTTGACAGATATCCTGGCTTTGACACCTCCATTTTAAGGTCTGATAACAAATGAATTAAATGATAAAATTAATGTTTAAGGTTAAGCAAAGCTACTGAAATAGTTAAGAGAAGATTTATAAGGAGTAAAATTCCTATTAATTGCATTATAATCAGATTAAGGTCTGCCACTATTTTATTAATACAAAATTCCCTTTATTATTCTCTTTTTCCAGAAACAATTTACATTTTGTAAGCAATTAATCTTGAAGTATATAGGAAAAAAATTTAATTTTTCATAAAACCAACTCGTGTGAAACCTTACCTTTGGTGTTTAAAACAGAAAGATTTGACCTTGATGGGGAAATTATGGACTCTGAAAAACGGTTGGAAACACTGACTAAGATGCAAGATCCAACCACTGCACCAATCACGAAAGGCGCTGCAGTAGCGCGAGCATCATGAGTTAGCCAATCACATAGCTTTCACTTACACAGTTGTTCTTTTTCCGTCAACAAACCGACCGCGTCGTTTTGTGCTCACGCTAACCCTTTTTGTGTTAATTAGCCCACTAAGTGTATTTGAAGATTCTATGTTCTCGACATTAACCTTTGCTAACAGGTTATGGACCCAGTACTCGTCGCGATAATTATCGTGTGACTATCGCGAAGCACGTGACTCTAACAGACACTGCGCCATATTTAGTCTAGAAAAACTCGTTAGTACGCTGCAAAAATGAATGCAACCGCCGTAAAGTTCGAAGTTTTAAATAAAGAGAATTACGAAACATGGGAGCTACAGATGCGTGGAGTTCCCATAAAGAATGATACATGGGGCTATGTGAGCGGGACAATTGTGAAGCCGGAAGTGGCTGCAGCCGAGCCAGCAACGATTGAAGCCGAACCACGGTGGAGAGAAGCCGACTTGAAGGCACAATCTGACATAGTGTTCGCCATGAACCCGTCAGAAATAAAACAGACTAAGGGCTGTGAAACCTCACGAGCAATCTGGGAAAAGTTAGAGGGAATATACAAGTCCAAAGGGCCGGCACAGAAGGCTGCTTTGTTGAATAACTTGATGTCCTTGAAATTACAAGATGGCGTGACATGCATGAACCCACTCAGTGTTTTTTTGACATGGTGGATAGGTTGACAGAACTCTAAGTTTGTATTAATCAAGAGCTATTGGCAGTCATGTTTTTGCGAAGCCTACCAGAGAGCTACGAAAACTTTTGTTTGCGCCATGTCGTCACGTGACGCATTACCGCCTTTGGAGATGCTTCGAATCAAAGTTACGGAGGAATTCGACGCGCGTAAGGAAACAAGCCAGAACTCAACGCAAAACGCGATGTGCGCGGGAAAGTCGGCCGGAAGAAATAGACGAGAAAAGCCCAGACGGGAGAAATTGAACAAAGACTATGGTGCGAATAAAGACAACAAAGTGTTTTAAGTGCAATGCAATCGGACACTGGGCGTTAAACTGTCATAAGACAAGGAAGTCGAACGAAAAATCCGCGAAAAACGTCGAAAGCGTGTGCCTAGCCGCGAAGGACACATCCAATAATGGTGCACTTAAAATCGCAAATAATGCGGGTCGTGTTAGCTGGTGTTTCGACAGTGGATGCACATCTCACATGTGTGGGAGTATCGAGTCGTTCGCACAGATAAGTCGGAATTTTGATCACGGAAAGCTAAATCTCGCTAATGGAACCTGCATGGACATCGAAGGAATCGGTACCATGTCATTCGGGACGAGCATGGGCAGTAATCAAAAGGTGATCCAATTCAAAGACACATTGTATGTGCCAGACCTACGCGCTAATCTCATTTCGGTCGGGAAAGTTACCGACAAAGGTCACAAAGTGATTTTTAGTGAGGCAAAGGCCGAGATCATCGATCAGGATCACAACGTGCTGCTTATCGCAAAACGGGAAAACAGGCTATATTATTTCCCAGAGTTGACCGACCAGGAATGCAGGAAAATCTCAGTCCCGGATGACGCCGCTAATACTCCAAAGAAGAATTCCATTGAGGATTGGCATTCTCGCATGGGACATCTTAATGTTAAGTCACTACGTGAGGCTATCAAGATGGGATCGATTCGAGGAATCAACATCGAGGACATTAACAAAGATTTTCAATGTAGTGTTTGTCTCCAGGGGAAGATGTGTCGCACTCCATTTCCAAGGGTTTCAGAGAGTGTGTCAGTACTGGGTGAGCTCATACACTCCGACATTTGTGGTCCAATGCGAGTCGCTTCACACGGAAAGAAGCTCTACTTTGCTACATTCATAGACGACTCTTCAGGATGGTGTGAGGTGAGATTCATCGAGCAAAAGAACCAAGTGATGGACGAGTTTGATAATTACAGGGCACTTGTGAGCACCCAACACGGAAAGGCGGTTTAGTGCTTACAGTCGGATAATGGACGCGAATATGTCAACAAACAGTTTGACGAACTGCTCCAAAAACACTGCACCTAACAACTCACAGCAAAATGGAGTTGCTGAGAGGAGGAACAGGACACTGATGGAGATGGCACGTTGCCTTATAATTCAGTCCGGACTGCCACCGACTTTTTGGGTGGAGGCCGTCAACACCGCAAACTTCATACGCAATAGGTCACCAACAATTAAACTAAAGGGAAGAACCTCGTACGAGGTTTGGTTCAGGAAGCCACCAGACGTTTCCAGCTTTAGGATCTTTGGGAGTGAAGTCTACGTCATGGACAGAACGCCGGGCAAGGGGAAGCTGAAAGTACGATCAAAGAAAGGCATCTTCGTAGGTTAAAGCTCAGAGTCAAAGGCATACAGGGTATGGCTACCGGATGCAGAGGAAGATCGAGGTATCCAGAGATGTGATTTTCATGGACAGGACTACGATCCAGTCATCGAAGAGTTGGGAGGACTTCCTCCGGCAGGACAAGTCCCCAAATTTGTCAAGTACTTCAGTTGATTTTAACGCCACAGAAATTGAAGATCAACACGTCATAATCAACCTCTTTAATAGTCAAGAATCGCCATCATTCAATCAAAGAGCCATTACCAGAGGAACGTTACAAAGACGGTGAGGGTTTCCAAGGTTTTCCCCCAGATGAACCAATGAACGCTGTAAGAATAGGTCCAGGAAGGCCAAGGGTACTGCGGACTGGACGTCCCGGAAGACCCCCCAGAGTCTATGCAATGGAGAATCATGTCGTCAAGGACGACTATGTTTTTCTGACTGAAGTTCCAGTTGGTCGAGCAATGACAAGTACGGATTCAACCGAATGGATGTTGGCCATGGCAAATGAAGTGGAGTCGATTCTTGCAAAGGACACGTGGGTTATGGTGGACAAGTCAAAAGCATCAAGGGGGATCGGCAGTTGTTTTGTGCTACGAAATAAGTACGAGACAAACGGCGTTCTGGAGAAGCGCAAAGCCAGGATAGTGGCGAAGGGATATGCTCAACAGTACTGCAGGGGTTTCCACGAGACGTATGCGCCAGTTGCACGCCTAGATTCAATACGGCTGGTTGTTGCATTTGCAGCCCAGAACAATATGCACATACGCCAGTATGATGTGGAAACAGCTTATTTAAATGGGAAACTGGATGAGGAGGTATTCATGGAGGTACCAGATCGTTTTGAAGAAATCCTAGAGCACATAGTGAGCAGTAAAGGACGCAAGGATCAGACCGTCAGCAGGGCGAGCGACACACTAGACAAGTTAGCAATAACAGGGTCTGCTACGTAAAGAAGGCTCTGTACGGCCTAAAACAAGCTGGTCGTGCCTGGAACAAACGTCTGGATAAAGAGTTGTGCACCATGGGCGCGAAACCCACCAATGGGGACCCGTGTGTTTATATAAGGCATTGGAACAAAGAGATCATGATCATCATCTACGTCGATGACATCTTGATAATATGTCGTGACCCCGAAGAAACCACCCGTTTCGGAGACAAACTTGGAAAGATGTTTGGGATGAAGGATCTGGGTGATCTGAAGCGCTGTTTGGGGATGGATTTCTCCAGAAATGGCGATGGGATATTTGTAAGTCAAAAGACGTACATAAAGGACATCCTTCAACGCTTTGGTATGTCAGATTGCAAGCCTGTTTCAACCCCACTAGACATCGGAACGAAGCTGGCAAAGGGTGAGGCATGGTCAACTTCAGATGGTGAGAGACCCCCATACCGAGAACTAGTTGATTGTTTGTTGTATTTGTCAGTGGCTACACGCCCGGACATATCTCATGCAGCAAGTGTGTTAAGTCAATTTAACGACTGTTTCAACGGTACTTATTGGGGCGCAGCAAAGAGGGTGCTTCGGTACCTCAAGGGCACTGCTGACCAGGGAATCTCATACAAGCGTGGGGAAAGCTCATTGACGGGCTATGTAGATGCTGACTGGGGAGGATCACTTGACGACCGGTGTTCCTTTACAGGATATGTTTTCGTCATGAATGGAGGCGCGATTGCTTGGGATTCGAGGAAGCAACAGACTGTTGCGTTATCTACCACAGAGGCCGAATACATGGCCCTGAGTGAAGCAGCCAAGGAAGCCGTGCACCTCCAGCGTTTCCTGCTCGAGCTTGGAAAGGAGGAATAACGACCACTTCAACTGTTCAATGACAATGTTGGGGCACAGAGGCTGGCAACCAAACCTGTCTTCCACGCACGTACCAAACACATTGACATTCGTCACCATTTTGTACGAAACTGTTGAGTCGGGTCAACTGGTGCTGGGACACCAAGCATCGGAGGAGATGCCAGCCGATGTATTAACCAAGGCTTTGAGGAAATCAAAGCATGAGCATTGTGTTGATCTCCTGGGACTGATCAAGGCCCCCGATGAGTCTTAAGTTGTTGTCTCGAGGGGAAGTGTTGGAGACACTGACTAAGATGCACGATCCAACCACTGCACCAATCACGAAAAGCGCTGTAGTAGCGCGAGCATCACGAGTTAGCCAATCACATAGCTTTCACTTACACAGTTGTTCTTTTCCCGTCAACAAACCGACCGCGTCGTTTTGTGCTCACGCTAACCCTTTTTGTGTTAATTAGCCCACTAAGTGTATTTGTAGATTCTATGTTCATCACGGACATTAATTTTGTGTACTCGACATTAACCTTTGCTAACAAAAACAATGTTTCAAGTAAGGATTGGAGAGGGGAGAGGATTGAAAGGATAGAGAAAGATGGACTAATTTTACTAAACTGACCCGGCCACAGGCTGGAAACAGTTGAGAATATGACGATGATGAAGAGCCCTTTATTCAAATATAAGCGTAAAGTCGCTGAGAAAAAAAAAAGAGAGCTGATCTACAATGATAAAGCAACCAGAATTATGTATATTCACAAACACAAAGCATCACTAATAAGTAGAGAAGTGTATAAACCCTAACAAGTAGTAAGACACACTGGTTAAAAAAAAAGTAGAGACATCAACATTTTTTAAGTCCTTTGAAGCATTTTTTTAATGTTTAGTAAAAATACGAACTTTAACTTTATATATATATATATATATATATTGTTTTTGTTAAATTGACTACTTGACCTTTAAAATGCAAATTATGGTCAATTTTTTTAATTTAAATGTGAATTAACAACAAACATATTCGAAAGAGAATAAAAAAAGCTCCCTCAATCTGAGAAATGTATTTCTTTCAACCAAATAATGGTGATAAAATATGTGTTTGAGACGGTCATTATAATGGCCATATTGTGGTCAAAGTCGTGTATTTAAACAAACAGAAGAAGGGAAAGAGACTTGTTGAAGCAAAATAGATGCATCGTTTAACATCTTTAGATTGTTTGAATATTCAAATTTTACCCGTAATTTACTTATTTGTTGCATCATATCACTTGAATAGTAGTTCACATGTTAACATTTTTAACCAAAAATAAATACTTTATTTAACTTTTTATGACAAAACCCAACTTTTTATTTAAGAAATACAAAAATTTATTTTACCCCAAATCAGGAAATCATACATGAATCCATAATAATAATTGGATGTTTGTAATACTTTAGAAAGCCAATAGTAAAAATTAAAAGTTAAAAATGAAGTTAATTTAAAAATTTAAAAATTCAAAAATTAGTCGGCAAAACAAGCTATTTTCAGGTTAGTCAAAGCAAGCAAATTGTCATAGTGAGTATCTTAAAATGAAACTAAACATACTTAATTTATCGACTTACTTGTGCCAAGCATATACATGATGACAGCATGCAAAAACTCACACGCCACTATTCGAGTTTGTCGGTCACTACAGCTGAGACAGAGCTCAATAACATGAGGAAGGATATTATCTAAAGGGGGAAAAAACAAACTTTAGTTACAAGTAAACAAACAATTTACTTAATGATTAAAAAAGAAGTTTCTTATTTTTATGGCCAAAAAAATAAAAATAGTGTTCAACAGATTTCAAATTTCATAAGCAATCTTTGTATTATATTTGGAAGAAAGTATAAAAAAGGTGGATAGAAAGATATAAAAGGGGGGACAAACACAATATGGCCTTTACAATGAAAAGAAGAACACAGTTCACACTTTACACGGCTACCAATGGACAAAGAGGTAATGGATGTCTGTTGAAGAAAATCGATCGTCACCGCCCAATCTCCCGACCTAGATTTCATTCTATCAGAACTCATCAGGGAGGAGTGTGCAACGCGTAACGCAACTTTCTAAAAGAGAAAACCAAAAAACACAAAAGAGGAGAAAAAGGAAAATGATAAAGAATGATAGGACACATAGATAGGAACAATTAAAAGGTATGACATAAAGTACAAACACATGAAAAGTGTGAACTGTGTTCTTCTTTTCATTGTAAAGGCCATATTGTGTTCGTCCCCCTTTTATATGTTTCTATCCAACTTTCCTATACCTTCTTCCAAATATAATACAATTACCTCATAAAGCGAAAAGAGGTTTTCCTTATAGAGTTATAACTCATAATTATCGCGATAACGCAAATTTTTACATAAAATCTACTGTTTTCACACAAATAAAACAAATTTAAGCTTTATTTCTAAATAAACACAATTTCTTTGTAGTTTGGCAAATACCATATCATGAAATATAATTTTCAATGAGGTAACACTGGTGATAGCACTCTGCCAGGGCTACAGTTCACATGGGGAGTATCTGTTTTTCTTCTTATTTTATAGGTATAAAATGGATCACAGGAAAATGAGTGTTCTCAGGATACTCAGGCTTTTTTTTATGAGGTTAACATTAAAAATCACAATTTATACTTTTACACATTACAATACTTAAAGTTCAATAGATTGATTCATTGTTTTCAGCCTTTAAATAATTCCACATGAGGTCCAAGCTAGGACATTAATATACATGGACCTTGCTCAGCGAGGTCATGTTTGAAAAAATTATATCTTCCTAGTTTTTATTCCCTTCTCCTTATTCGATAGTAGTTTAGTCTTCTATGATGACATGTTTCGGGGCTATTGTTTGGTCTAAACACAAATTGATAATCGATTATTTTGATATTTCTCTTTGTAAGACTCGAAGGTAAGGATAGTGAGATATCGAGTTTGATATTACTAAGTGTGAAATGTTTTGTGTGTATTTATATTTGATTTTCCTCCGAATATGTTAGTAAATAGTTAAATACACAATATGAACTAAAAAGGTAAAAGTTTTATATTAGTTTTTTTTTTAATGTATACTAATTCAACTTGTATTTACATAAATAATAACATCGCTTTCAGCTTATAATATCATCGCTTTTTAGGGAAAATAACACCCTTTTCCCCCTAAAAATAACCTCACCTTTTACATGTCTCTACTCATAATACACATATTTATGAACTGCTGGCTAGAAGTTGTGTTTTATAAAATAAGATCAGTGATATGTTTTAACTAAACACATACCTTATTTGAAAACTCAAAGTTTGCCTATTAAGTATGATTTAAGTGAATTTCTAACTAAACAATGCTTATACTTAATATATCAAATAAGAGACAACTCACCCATTATTAACTAACATTTTTGTTTAATATCCACTATCATTTCCAGGTGGAAAAAAAACCTGAGTCATTAAGTATGTTTGTTTGAGCCATCTCTCTCAAAAAAAAGTGTTTATTTCAAATATATCAATTTTCGCAGTTGTCCTGGATGGTCTCTATGTTTATATAAAATTGTTTTAAAAATTATTTATAAAGTTATGAGCACATACAAACTTAAAAGGATTACAAAGTGGTGTTAAAAGTCACTTAGTATATCTACACTAATATTATAAAAAGGCAAGATTTGATTTTTTGTTTGTAATAGATAATCCCAAGAACTACTGGACCGATTTAAAAAATTCTTTCCCCAATATAAAGCTACATTATCAGCGAGTAACATAGGCTATATTTTATTTTGAAAATTGGGTGACCTGGTGGTCTAGGGGTAAGGTGTCAGACTTCTATGCTGGCGTCTGGGGTTCGATCCTCGGTCCCGGCAAAGATTTATCTGATTACCAAACCCTTCCTTCACCTCTGACAAGACATCTTGTGAATGTGAGGAATGCCAGGCCTCCACCGTGGTTCGGATCCCACGTTAAACTGTAGGTCCTCCATTTCATCAGACAATCACCCTACCATTACACATTAGCGTAAGTGCGTATAGCCCGAACGGGTAGTAAGACGCGGTGCTAATAATAATAATAATAATAATATTTTGAAAATTAAATTTATTCCTCATAAAAATGTCGATAGTTTTACACAAGGTATAAGAAATTGCCTAAAAATATGCTTTCTCCGCGTGCGCTGCAAAAACTATTGGTATTACATAAAAAAAAATACTATACATATTGAACGTTCTCACTAATGTGAACAAAAAGTCCACAAGACAATATATGTAATTATTATAGTTATGTTACAATAAACTTTTTTTGTTGAAATTAGTCAACTAAAACACGGGTGCGAACAAAAAGGGATTATATCCGTATCATGATATGAATCCTTATCCAAATCAATTATTTAATCATTTAGGCTGTTTACGTAGAAGTAAATTACTTTTTTTTATGAAGAGTATAACAAAATAAAAATTGTCGTGATGTCTACACTATAATCTATAATAATAAAAGGAAGTGTTTGTCTGTGTGTGTATGTTTGTGTGTGTTCAATGCCCAGCCAAATCTACGAGATGCAGAGATCTGAAATTTTTAACATAGGTGGGTGCACCTCGAATCCGAATTTTTAATCTATAATTATCTTTTCGATTAGGCTATTTTTAACAAATCTTTGAAGGGTCACGAGTGACGCTGTGCGGATTGCTAGTTTATTTATAAAATTAGACTTGCAGGATGAAACAGCTTTTGTTTTTAGATATGGACAAGACTAATTATAATTTTTTATAAAATATTGATTCTTCAGAAATATATTGTGTATACATTGAATACTCACCAATATCAATCGATGGCTTCATATCAATGAAAGGAATGGCGTAGGCAAGGTGCTGACTACTATCCCAAACATCACACTGAACTTTTTTCCCCCCCTCAATCAAAGACAAGCACGTGTCTGTCTCGAGACAGCCAAGAAAAATTACAATTCTCCGCTGAAGTTTGGATAGTTCTGTCTCAGGCCGTTCTATAAGTGTTTTCCTGGTAAGTCTTGTTGTTCTATTTTTACTTAGATTTTTACTGGGCTTGATTAATTCCCGATCAATGGCTTCTTCAATATCTCCTTCAAAACCTTAAACAAAGAGATGAATAACACACATATTATTATTTCTCGGTTTAACACAAATATACTATTGCGACGTAATCTCTGAGAAGTGGCTCAAAGTGTTGGAATGTCATTGAGTAATGCACCAAAGATTATGTTGGAGGATGGATGTTTGAACACAAAGAGTGTTTTACTATCTACATCAAGGCATGTGTACTTTAAAGTTTACATAAAACCAAAATCACAAGTCTTAACAAAAAACACAAAGATTCCTCATCGACGTCAATTGTTTCCAGTTTGTGGTTGGTTGGGTCAGGGTGGTAAAATGCCTCTATTCTCCATCATTCTGCCTCCTTCTCTTCCTTGCACACTTTCTGTTACAAGTTCCTCCACTACTCTAAAGTCTATCATTACTAGTGATGAAACATGGCTGCATCACTATGAGCCTAGAGATCTGAGTGGGAAAGTCGAGTGTCACCAACGCCAAAGAAATCCATAGCTGTAAAATCAACTGATAAGGCTATTTTCATTTTCTTCTTCCGCCATGAAGGAATGGTTTATCGGAACACAGTAACAGGAAATTAATGTTTTTGTGCTGAAGAAACTGAAAGACCATATTTGTCGAACTCAACTGCCTTTGCTTACTAAGCTCTGAAAGATACGCAACAATAATACCTGTCCTATTGTTGAAACAGTAGTGGAGAACTAGCTAACAAACAAAACATCAGTCACCGAGAATGTGCATAGGGTTGTTAACTTTGATTAAGCTTTTAATTCTTTATAGTTTTGACTTGTATTAGAATGTAAAATTACAGATTTGAATATTATGAAGATTAGCCTTTAAAAATGTTTAGGTTAAAAATAAAATACACCTTTATGTAAAATTTTCAATTTTCATTTTGTGACCCACCTCGGTGGCGTAGTTGGCTAACGCGCTTGTCGTGTTGAGCTCGACTTTTGAGGATGGGGAGATCGAGGTTCGAATCTCGGTCGAGTGAACTGGGAGTGATTTTTCCTAAATAGTTTTCCACTCTCCCTCCACACAAATGCGGGTTCACTTCCTCTAATTCAACCTTCCCAATTCCTAATCCATTAGAGTAATTAGTACTTAAACCGTATAACCCGAACGGGTAGTAAGACGCGGTGATAAATATTATTATTATTATTATGTAAAAGAGGTTTGACTTCCTAGATTTGAGCAAACAAAAAGGCATTGATTGACTTCCAAGCAAATGTTGAGGATACTTTTGCAAACATGTTTAAAGAGTGGCAGTGGAGGTGGGACAAGAGCATTGCCTTTGGAGATGAGCCCTCGAATCCTAAAGGATAGTTGAGACTCCAATCCTTTAAAATAAAATATATATATTTTTCCAATTTTTTGAATAAAATTTGTTTTTAAGAGCTATAATACTGCTTATTGGTGATTCAGAAAAACATTATAATTATAGGATTAACTTAACAACCAAGCCCCAGGTCAGTAATTTAACATTTAACTGAATGTATAATGTTATAATGAATGGATTAAAAATAAAAAACTTAAAATTTATTTACTATTTCTAATTTCTCTTATATTTATATTTCTACTTATGTTCATGATCTTTTTCAAGATTCAAATTTGGATTCAAGATTCGACTCAACTCAAAATAAAATCCAAAATCTTTAAATAATATTAGTAATATTTATTAAAACACATTTTTCAACAAAGTCCCCAATGATTTTGAGACACTTGTCATAGCATGTATCCAGTTTTTGTATACCCTAATCATAGAATTCCTTCATACACCTGCCAATTCAACTGGTCTGTGGTTGTTTCTCCACTTCTTTGTCAGTCACTATAAACTGGCCTACCCAAAATTTGCTTTAGGTGCAAAAACATGAGAAAATCACTCGGAGCAAGGTCTAAACTGTATGAAGGATTGCCGAAACTCCTGGAGTCGTGTAGATGTGCTGAAAGCAACTTGTGGGCCGGCCTTGTAATGCAGAAGAACCATCCTTCTTGACTGCCGACCTCAACATCAATTTTTTTTTAGAGTTTTGCATAGTGAATCACCATTTATGGTTGCTCACTGAGGCATGGATTCCAACAGTAAGATGCCTTTCTTGTCGCAAAAGACTGTCGCCATGACTCTCCGTGTTGACAAATTCAGCTTGAACTTATTCGACAAATGATGATGACACCATTTCAAAGTTTGTCGTTTGCTCTCAGGGGTGAAGTGAAAAACCTAAGTTTCACCCCCTGTGACAATGTGCTCCAAAAAGATTCCTCTCTTGGCAATACCATTCCAAAAACGTTAATACAGCACCCAAATGCTGTTTTTTGTGGTCAGCAGTCATCACATATGGCACCTACATTGCACACATTTTTTTATTTATGTTTTGTAATGGAGATGTTTGCTCACAATTTTGTGGATTAGAGATTGAGAAACTTTAGGACATTTTTCAAGCTATTTTTAAATGGCGGAGCATCAGCTTTATTGAATGTGTTCATCGCTCTTGTTTAAAGGTCTCAGTGATAAGAAATGGGTGCTTAGACCACTCCCCATTATGAATGTTTGCGCTTCTATTACTAAACATTAGTCACCATTTTCTGATGTTTGAGACAATCATAGCTTCATCCCCATACACCGCAACAAGTTGACGGTGAATTCCAAGCAACCAAAGAAATGAATCACTGAACACACTTTGCAGTCGGTGGAACTATCTATTTTCTTGTTCATAATATATCACAATAAAAACACACCACTTCATAGAACCACAGTAAGAAACTCTAAGATGGATAGTCAAAATACAGCCGAGGCCGGCTTACCTTGAAATTACACTGAGCATTCACATGCTCAAACATTTCTTACTTTCTGGCTGAGTGTAGTAGTAAAAACCGACCTGAGCTCTGAAGATAAGGATCTAGTTCTGGAAGAACTGCATTAAGCAGAGGCTTCATGTCTTCAGCAGGTAGTAGTTGGCACCACTGCTCCAAAGTTGTGAGAGCCTGCTGTGCAAGAGACAGCACGCTATGGCCTAGACGAAACATCACCTGGTAGAACAGCAATATACAGTAGCTACAATAAACAGAAAAGATTTAAATAATTTTGAACGTTCATCAACTCTATCTTATTTCTCCCAATGTTTTGCTACCCATTTTGGTAGCAAAAATATAATGTATTCATTACACTAATAGAATAGGGATTAAAAATGTAGAATTATGAGAAAATATACTCAATTTTGCATATAAGTAAAGTGGAAAATGATTTAGAAAAAAAACATACTTGGTACAAAAGCTGGTATTTCCTGTATTCGACAAAATAAGCTAAATAATCTTGACATTTAGACAGAGTGCTCACCCGCAAGGGTTATAATGTTTTGCATTTATCAGTCTGTATTGGGCGGCAATTAAAACGTTAAGCGTCGGCGACGGGCGCCGTTTGAAGTGATACTGTTTAATTAGCTGATAATTGCCTCGTGATCGTGCACTAACTAAAGCGGTATGATATTTTGGTTATATTATTGCGTACTGGATTTTTATTGTGAGATAATTGGTATTTAAAGCCCCGTGATCAAGCGTCAATTATTATGATAGTTTAACAATCTGGTATTTTAATTGAATAAATAAGACCTTTGTATGTTGCACACAATTTATTTAAGTGATTTTACAATCGGTATGAAGATATTATGTAAAATGATGCAACTTTTGTTGAACTACAGATTATTTCTCTTTAACATTTTCTGTGTACTCTATGGATTTCAGTTAGTGGCACTGTGTGTGTTTGTATACACAAGCAGCTTATATATGACCTACCACTTGCTCCTTACACTACTCGTGAGCACTGTCAGAACTAACTAATCAAGAGAGTCCTGGCGACAGGTGTCGTGAAGGCTAGCTTCCTATTGGATAGAGGGAGCTAGCGTCACTTGCTTTTTTGGTAAATACTACGAGTTGATTTTTGACAGAAAAAATAAGGTTTAATGGTCCTTTGACATTATTTCTGAAAAGCACGTGATTTTCCATGGATGAAGTATTGAAAGGATATTCTATGTACAATACTTTAAAGAAATATATCTTCATCTATGACTTTTTTTAATATATGAGAGCTGTTCAAATCAGTATCATTACAGGGTTTTATAAAATATAATTTAAAAAAACACATTTTTACTGCCATTTTGTAGTTTAAAACTTTAATTAAATTGTCTAAAATGTATCAATATTATTTTTAATGTCTTATGTTCCATTATGTTACTACAGGTACTTTTTCTTACATACAATAGTCTGAGGGCTTGAAGCTATATAATTTATACTTTTCCTGTTTGCTTAAGATATTTTCTGTGATAGTTTTTGGTTTCATATTTTTACTAATGAAATTATTAACTAGCCTGACAGAGAGATATACAAATCATTGAGAACTTGTTTAGTCATTTATTACCCTACTTTGTAAGTAAATAAGTTCAAAATTACATGTTTAGCTTTAACTTTGTTATTATTTTACTAGACCCATTAAAATCTACCATCATGATTGAAAAAACTTCCCAAATCCCTCCAATAACCTTAAACACATTCAATGTTTCATACAAACCTGAAATGCAGAAATGGCCTGCGGTATTAAGGGCTGCACAAGTTCTGCAGGTGTCTCTAGTATGGCCTGCAGACATGAAACTTGCAGGTCTCCCTTGTATTGTTTACAATGGGCTAAAAGCCCCAATAGGAACTTACTTAACAAAAGATAACATGGTCTTCTATGATCACTTAAGTCCCCACAGTAGTTCTGTAAAACAGATGCACCAACATTTTGAGTATTTTTAGTAAATTGTTTATTTAATTGAATCACCAACAAGCTAGTAGTAACAAAGAAGACATCCTACAAGGATGGCTATGTTAAGACTAGATAAGAACAAACACACTTCTCTCTCAGTTTCTTTTTGCCCTTTTCAAACTTTCAACTTCTTTACACTTTCACAGTTACACATTGTTTTTAAATTTTCAGAATTATCCCTTCATTATCACTTACATTAATGTTAAGTGTTTCTATACCAGCTTTATCCTTAGGGACTCAAGGAATGTGAAGGATTTGAGAGCCCATCCCTAGTCTTAAATATAATCTTATTGAACTAAGGGCATAATAAATCCTCTCTAGCAGACGTGATTGGTCCATGTAAGCAGTGAAAGCACTGTTTGCCTAATTCAAGTGAAATAAAACCTAGATTTTTATGCTTGTATTTAAAACAAATATTTCAAACCTGTTATATATTTGAAGCAGCTTTGTTTTGAGCTACGGTACATGGAATGGTACATGCCTGCCACAAAAGACTGCAATCCTACTCGAGCTTGCTTCTGAAGTACTCAATTACGCAAGAGGAGAAAAAATAAGGAAAAGAGGGAAAGGCGCGTGCATATAGGCAGAAGCAAATTTTTAATTGTCTCTCGCTGCCAAAGAATATTTCAGCCTATGCAATAGAAAAGTAAAATATATGAGTGCTTTTGGGTCATTTTGACTAATGCAAATTATAATTTGTAAGATTCAAGTATTTGTTTTCACTTTTAATTTTATGGTTGTACTTATTTTTGTGGGTTTGTATTCCATTGTTATAAATATGTGCCTCTTTATATTGCTGTTTTTAAACGTTTGTTATGTCCTCTTAAATTACTGAACTATTATTATTATTATTACTACCCGTTCAGGTTATACGCACTTGCACTAATGTGTAATGGTAAGGTTATTGTGAGATGAAATGGAGGACCTACAGTTTAATGTGCAATCCGAACCACGGTGGAGGCCTGGCATTCCCCACATTCACAAGTTGTGATTAATACACGTCTTGTCAGATGTG
>CABEEJ010006709.1:0-37378 GCA_901482245.1 Timema douglasi | reverse complement strand
GAGACGGGCTCTTAAGACGTCTGGTTCTTGCTGTATTACCTGCCTAAGTTAGGTGTTATCTGTGGGGTGAGACGGGCTCTTAAGACCACTTACTTCTCCAAGACGTGTCTATTCTCCTCGCCGAGGTACTTGATACCGTGGATAGTTGTGTTGCTACTGAAGTCCTTGAAGTATTCCCAGGCTCTGAACCGCACCATACCGGTGTTTTTGGACGTCCTCCACCAAGACTCCTTCATCTCTGACATCTTCTCTGACAAGCAGGGGGGTCGAGCGGGTAGTTTGCACTTCTCTGCTCTGGAAACGATTAGTATGTTGTGTGACGTGTGAAATGTTACCGGGGTTATTCAGGACTGCACACGCATCTTTACTGCGCAGGAGGACAGAAAGAAGTCGGAGTGTTGTGGAATTGTGGTCGTGGTAGAAAGGAGAAAGTAGAATAATGTTTCTACTCATATTACTTCTCTTTCCACTTAAACAGAACAAAATAGACGTTAAGGAATTTTTTTCTCCCAGACAGTAGATAACATGGAGTACGTCGTGACTAACCTAACTGTCAAATACGATCTTCCTAACAGCCTTTTGCGCATGCGCACTGGCTGTTTATCTACAGCGCAACACTTAACATGTTATGACTATCTTCACCGTCAGATGGGAGCTATCTTAGTAATCTTTGCCAAGTCTTGAACAAATCCTACTGTTATATCCTAATATAATGCCGAAATGTGTTGATATCTTTGTTACTCTTTCATCCAAAAATCACCAAACAGATTTTACTTAAATGTTTTCATTGACATATCTCGGACGCCCGGTCAACATGCAGGCAGCTTAAATTTTACTTCGAGCATTTAATTTCAAGATGGCGACTCTAAAACGCTAATTTTCACCTTTTTTTCTCAGCTTCTGCTTGTAGGATTTTTTATTGGACCAAATTTTAAATGTTCCTAGATATAGATTAGATAGTATGACCAACTTGTAAGGAAATGGCGGCTATATAACCCTAATCCCTTTTTAGATATCTTGCTCCTAAGCTATGGGAAGATCAACGATGGAAGCCTGCAATAATAATAATAATAATAATAATTCTATAAATTCGTTGTCTAATGAGAATCAGGAGACGAAAGAAAGGTTGTATTATAGAACACATCTGGCTCGAAGAACTGGAACCATTTTATAAAGGAAGGTTTGTCTTAAATAATTTTTTTCCACCATCCTAGTCAGGAACTATATTATCAACAGGATGGTGGTAGTAGACCTTATGATCTAAGATCATTAACACAGATACATCGCTCTATAATATCGTTGTCAAGACTCAAGTTTGCAAATGAAAAAAAAAGTTGTTATGAACCTAGATTTATATTTATTAATAAGCATTCGATTTTCAATAGATAATTTTTGAGAGTCTGTAAATTTAAATATTCATCAAATGAATTGGTTGTTTGGATAACTTGAACTCATAAGTCAGTAGATATTTTTAATAATTTATAATTATATATTCTAGCCGATTCCTCAATAAACACACTTAACAAAAAAGAGTACCAAAATTTGTAAAGAGTTAAAGGTGCTTTTGATACTTTGATGGCATAGCAAATATTTTGCAAATAGACCAAAAACCAATTCTCATGGGAAAACAATATTCCGAAATTACTCTGTTTTGAGAGAATAATTTTGTGCTGGTACATCTGAACTTGGTCAAAATAAATGGCGTCAATCTGACCTTTAGTAGAGACTTTTGACACGATCCAATAGTTCTACTGAGTTACAGTAGAGTTAGTGTTTATAGAACCAGACTTTCAGAAAGGTTGTATTTATTTGCAAGTGGTGAAAGATTCGAGTTTACAAAATGTTATTTGACCCATCTTTGCTACTTAATGGAATGTTGACACGAAATATATTGGATTTTAAAGTTTGCCAATCTAATCAAAACCAAACAAAAATGAATTCAAAACAACGTTTGTTTGTGTTGTGATACCAGTCTCGTAGATCTATCGCGGGAACGATTTTATTTAGAGGAAAAGAACATTTTCGTATTTTGGTGGGTATTTTCAATTTAGCATCCTCTATTAGGCCAATGGTGGAGTTTACAAATATTTGTGTGGAAATATCGCCTTACAAAATAATTCAGTATTGTTGTTGTTGATGATTATGATAAGGAGGCCTACTCACGTCTGCACAAAGCTGATTGTCGGCTGATGGGAGATCTTGGCACGATGAGACGGCATGGTAAGTATATCGTGACTATATCTGCCTCTGCTAACGAACGGTCACATACTGGGGATATGACAACGTCGCACACACGTACACACATCGCATGAACGCGTTATAATTTCCGTTCATGGGGTGGGGTGCCTCCTATCCCCTGGGGATTTTTCCAGTGGCGTGACTTGACACTCCCAACCTTGGATGTGGTGAGCTGGTTGATTGTGTGGGTTTTGGGAATATGTCAGGTCAGTTGAATACATGTGTGTGTGTGGGTTTTAAAGGTGGATTGGGGGAGGGGGTAGACAAACTAATTAATTTTATTTTTACATAGTTTTTTTATAATAACAAAACACACGTGTGTGTTTTACTAAATTATTATTATTATTAGTACCGTGTCTTACTACCCGTTCGGGTTATACGCACTTACGCTAATGTGTAATAGTAGGGTGATTGTGAGATGAAATGAAGGACCTACAGTTTTTTCCCCACATTCACAAGATGTCTTGTCAGAGGTGAAGGAAGGGTTTGGTAATCAGATAAATCTGTGACGGGGACCGAGGATTGAACCCCAGCCGCCAGCACAGAAGTCTGACACCTTACCCCTAGACCGCCAGGTTACCGACTTTTTACAAAAGTAAATATATTATTGCTCCAGTAGGTATACTTAATCTAATTTTCTCCACATGGAGATCAACTCCTCATTGAATGTTTTTCATGAGTTTAGAGGACATTGAAAATATTTTTTTTTCTCTCCATTTAAAATGTTAATGTTCATAGTCCAGTATGCTCATGACAGATACTCAACACCTGTTGATATAACCAAGAGTAGGGAGTTAAAGTGAACGTACAGTAGCCCCACGGCTTCTTTGGTGCTGACTGACAGCTCACAGTTGACTTCTGACAGTCAACATTTAGGTATATACCTAAAAATTTTACTGTCAGAAGTGACAGCTGCCAAACACGTGTTTTTGCAGATCATATGGTTCGGCGTAAGGATACATAATTTGGTCTGGTAACTTTTCAAAGCCGTCAGTCAGCACCAAAGAAGCCACGGGACTACTGTATGTACTGAAGCAATAATTTTACTCTGGACAGAAAAGGTCATTTTTATTGAAATTCTCGCATTCTTTGCCACCCCACCTTAGTTAGCTTAGAAATATTGGTGTCTAAGATGAGTTGTTTGCATTGATCTTCTTCGAGCTAGAAGTTAGAAAACACCTTTGATTTTGAGTCACTTTAGGGTTGTTAGCACAGAGAACCTAATGATTGTATTGGGGTTTTCGACCCAACTTTGATAAAGCCTGTAGTAAAGTCCCCTCCTAATTTAAAAGTGGATCCTCAGAGCTTGTAGATAAGTGAGCCGGGTCGCTTTACTAATCTTGAAGTCAGTAATAAGCTCATTTATGTCAGATGTACCCGCCTCGGTGGCTCGTAGTTTGCTAACGCGCTTGTCGTGTTGAGCTCGACCGCTGAGGACCGGGAGATCGAGGTTGCGAATATCGGTCGGGTGAACTGGGGGTGGTTTTTCTTAAATGGTTTTCCACTCTACCTCCACGCAAATGCGGGTTCACTTCCTCTAGTCCAACCTTCCCAGTTCCTAATCCATTAGAGTAATTAGTACTTAAAAGTGTATAACCCGAACGGATAGTAAGACGTGGTGCTAAATATTAATTAATTAATTAATTATGTCAGATGTGTGCTAGGGTGCCTGGCCTTGAGCTGGGAGACTGGGGCTTCAATCCTTGACCGCTAAAGGGGGAAAGGAGGGTAGTTCCCGAAATGTGCCTTCCTTGGAAATTCTGTCTCTTCCTCCTTATGTTCCAATCAAGTAGTATAATATCAGTCGCTGGAAGTATGTACTAAACAGTAATAAGGGTAGTTTTGAGTAAAGTGTGGCTGCATCAGCGTGAAGTTGAGCCAGACGGGAAATCGTGGTATAAAATACAACCCTAAGTGCACGTGGGTGAAACTCGATCCACAAACTCCTAATCAACGCTGATGGTGTGTGATGTGAATCTAACATCTTGGACTTCGTGGCTATCAGTACAGGAGAGTTTGTTGAATCTCTTTACATTAATATTTGTGTATATGTGTGGGGGTGGGGGCTTCCACGTCCTTCAGCCAGTTCTGGCTAGCAGCATATTTATGCTGACGGGAAAGGACTAAAAGAAGACGAACTTTAGAGAAAATGCACCAGAATTTGTGTTGAAGGAGATAATGTAACCGTGTAAAGTAAAACCAAACTCGTTAAACCCAGCCGTGATTCCAACCCTGACCTCTACGTCACAGGTAAACCAGACCCTAGATGAGGTTGACGCTTCGCGATGCTGGTTTTGGCTGAAATCCACTTATGTTTAGGAAATGATTAATTATACAAGGGTGACCTGGCGGTCTAGGTGTAAGGTGTCAAACTTCTATGCTGGCGGCCGGGGTTCAATCCTCGGTCCCGGCACACATTTATCTGATTACCAAACCCTTCCTTCACCTCTGACAAGACATCTTGTGAATGTGAGGAATGCCAGGTCTCCACCGTGGTTCGGATTCCACGTTAAGCTGTAGGTCCTTCATTTCATCTCACAATCACCCTACCATTACACATTAGCGTAAGTGCGTATAACCCGAACGGGTAGTAAGACGCGGTGCTAATAATATTTAGGAGTTGTACCACGCCCGGGGTCATTCTTCACTCATATTTTAAGGCAGAGTCTGTAATGGATGTACGGAAATTGTCAGCTACATATGAGTGATTAATAAAGATAACGGTCCGTCAGATAATGCCGTGACCTTCAATCGGGAGGACTTTATGCTGCCCAATCGACCAATGACAATTGTATAAACGCTCATATCATAATGTTCACAAAGTTAGAATATTTTATTCAACTCGGCCAGATAAAAGTTAACTTATCATCAAAGATACATTTTGTTTTTTGCTGTTTTATTTGGAATCGCGCTGGACTACCATCACCTGAAGGACAGTTCACATCAGACCCCCACGATCTAGAGCATGTCCAAGGCCCTGTTTTCTGTGTTATCTGATCAACTCCTGGCGCATGCGCTATGATAGGGTATCTCTCTGACCTCAGAGGGTCAACAGGTCACGGCTTGCCGAGGACACGCCCGGTAGGTATGGGTGAGTGTGTTGACCATGTGTGACGTGTGTGACATGTGTGTGACAGGTGCCACGTCACAGATAATTAAAACGTAAATATCATTTCTGCAATAATCAAAAACATTTCCCTCTTTAACGTAGATAAAGTAATTTCACTGCTACCCGCTTCGGTGGCCGCATGGTTTAAGACGCTACTCTAGCAGTAGACTTGACTGTTGATGACGGGGAGGTCGAAGATCGAATCCCGGCTGGCCTATTTGAGGGGAATTCTTATATTAGATTGTTACTCCACCAGCCTTACAACGCAAATGCTGGTAAATTTTCATCCCAATTCTACCTTTCTTACCCTTAAAAGTAAATATTCTGATGTAGTCCAGATGGGTGGTAAGACACAATGTGCTCCCCACCCCCCAAATCATGGAGACATTGGTTCAATCCCGGTGTGGACGCTGATAATTATATTTAATTCTTGTATACATGATTCCTCCTACTGTACAATTAGTGAGGTTGGGTCATGATTAAGTTTGTTTGTAAGTTATCTATTGATACAGAATGTTTATAAAGATTTTTCCTATACCTTGGCTCAGTCTGTAGTGTGTCTGTCTCATGAACTGAGGCTACCGGGTTCGATTCTTGCCATGACCGAAAAAATTATCGTTAAAGAAATGTTGGTTTCTACCTTTCACAGTGATGAATTAACGACTGGGGGCTGGTTGTTGTGTCTGTTCTAGACTTGAGTTAGGCTATAAGTCATGCGCTGATATAATCAGTCGCTTCAGAAAGTTCATGATAAATACCTCATTAATCTTACTGATATTATAAATGCGAAAGTTTGTGTTTTTGGATGTTTGTTACTCAATCACGTCGAAACTGCTGAACGGATTCGAATGAAACTTTGTACGTTGGTAGAGAATGTCCTGGAATAACACATAGGACCATTCCCAGCCTTTGATTTTACATTAATTTTACAACAATAATGTTTAAACTTTTCGTATACATTAATTTTACAATACTAATGTTTAAACTTTTCGTGTATAATATATATTATATAATATTATATATACTTCGTAGTAAAAGAAGTATATATTATTTAAGTTATCAATTATTAATTTAATTTTTTTTTTTTTAAGTTTAGTTAAAAATTAAAAGTTGTTATCAATTATTGCGGGTGAAGCCGCGAAGGGTAAAAGCTAGTATTAAATAAATTAAATTATTCTGAAAGTTCACTTAAATAATAACCTAATTAAATAATCAAATATTATATTTTGTACAAGGGTAGGTATCAGCCTCACCTTAACGTACTACACTATGGTCTAATCTTATAAGCTTCTCCATATATATATATATATATATACATATCATAAGTTGTTGTTTTCTTGTTTACTTACGAGTATGATCCACGCCAAAATGGAGGTGAGAGGCACCAACATTTTCTTAAAGGATTAAAAACCTTACATTTTTTAGGTTTCATGATATTAATAAAAAACACTGTAAGGTGGCCTAACAGAAATGTCAGCAAGTAATTTACGTTCTGACTTTGGGAAAATTACTAGTTCGGTAAGAGTTGATTGTTTCATATAGGCCTATATTAAATGTTGAATAGGTTCATTATCTTTAAACAATCCAAATTTTAAGGAAAACCTACAGACACATGAAAACCATGCGCTCAAATACAATTATTAACTTACGTTTTATTAATAATACTATCCCTAAGTTTATCTAATAATATCCCGGCACAGATTTATCTGATTGGCAAACCCTTCCATCACCTCTGACAAGCTGTGTATTAAATTTTAAAATTATTTATATATATTTTTTTATATTATTGAGAATTAGCCATTCATGTAGTGTGTATTAGTGTCTAGTGATATACTTATGTCAGAATAAAAGTGTCAAGAATCCTGCCCTCTTTATGTACTGTTCCCGCGAAGAATTATCCCAAAGTGTACCAGTGGCTAGAAGTCAACTATAATCAGTAGGGTTAGAAACACTAAACACCGCCATGTTCCTGTAAACATCAAAATATACTTTTTTACTAGCTTGTAGGGCCTACACTTTGTGTATGGTGAAGTTTAAACAGACTTACCTTGAAGTGTTCCACTATGGTCCCAGCTATCATACAAGCTGCCCCATAGCGGAGACAAGTGGGGTAAGCTTGCTACCTCTCGAAGTAAACAAAGTGTACATGTGTTGCGTGTGTGGAATGGGGAAATGTCAAGACTTAATGTGCTTTAGGCCTTATTTAATGTAGAGCTAATGGTGGGTGTCGGTCGTACCATGTAATTAGTAGGTGACAGACGTTGAGGTCATCAGATGTCATTAATTTCCTCAAACGGCACATTTTAATTGGACGTTTTTGTTGGCTTCTTTAACTAGGACAAGTCCTACACCTTAACTAAGTCTGTAGTGTGTCTGGCTTTCTGCGCTAAGAGTCTCGGGTTTAGGACACGTCCTACACCTTAACTAAGTCGGTAGTGTGTCTGGCTTCTGCGCTAAGAGTCTCGGGCTTAGGACACGTCCTACACCTTAACTATGTTGGTAGTGTGTCTGGCTTCTGCGCTAAGAGTCTCGGGTTGGTTTCTCTGCATGGCCGAAAAATTATTTGGGAAACATGGATTTCCCCTTTCTTTGTGATGAATTAATGGCCGGGTTTTGGGTGTTGGGTGTTTCATATATTTTAAGTTACGGTAGTTAATGAGGTGTGTCGATATTTAATCAGTCAGTTCAAAAAGTGCATGCTAAATAGCTAAACAGTTAAAGAAAAGAATTTAACTAGGACAATATTTATTTTTAAACATGTTGCCCAAGAAAATCTGACATGAAAATATTTAATTATTATCATGTTGGTAAAATACATGTTCTATTCATGTTTATATGTGCTGACCTATGGATTCTCTAAATTCCTTTTACAATAGTGCTTAAAAATAATAATAATAATAATAATAAACAAAAACCAAACTAATTTTATTATGTTGCCAAATCTCAAAATTATTAATGTCCAACTCTTTTCGGTGGCTGAATGGTCTAAAGTGTTAATCTCATGTTAGACTGACTTGATAATGACAGGGAGAGCAGGGTTTGAATCCTGGTCAGGTCTACTGAAACTAGTTTTTCCTAAATGGTTTCCCACCCACCTTTCACCAATTTTCTGGCTTTTGTTCAAACTTGAGATATAGATGTAGTCATACAAACCTTAAACTGAGTTATATGCTTATGTATTAATTACACTAATTGTTTTAGGGATTAGGGAGGCTATATTAATATGAAGTGTACCAGTGGCGGCTTGTGTATAGGCACTGCGGATATTATCGATAACTATTTAATATAATGAGTTCTTTTTTCTTTAATTCTTTCTTTATTTTTGTAGTACAATATATATTCCTTAAGCTTAGTGTCAGTACTTCAGTAACCATCCCTCAGTTTATGAAAAATATACAAAAATCTTTGTATGGAACTGTGCGCTTCACAGTGCCAGCGACGTGGTGTTTGGCTGTTGTGCGCATCTGCACATAGAAGTGTGTGGGTAGGAAGGCGGGACTGCCAGGTAGAGAGAGCACTGTTACTCTCGCAGTGCCGGCTCTGGCGTGTTGGTGGAAGAAAGTTTTTTTTTTTATTTGCTCAGCGTGTTTTGTACTTAAAACCCGTGTAAGTTACTATATTCTTGAATGTGATAGAGTGTAGAATTATATTATTATTCTGCTTCCAGTTATTCTATTTGATTCATTTTTTTCCGATTCTTTTAATAACAGAAGGACTAAATGCGCTTGCACTACTTTCAATGGAGAAAAATTTCCTCAATTGTCATCCAGAGATCAAGGAGAAAATTATTGAACTTTTTGCACAAATTAAAACAAGAAGAATAGATTTCATTTTTAGATGAATAGATCAAGCTTGAACTGTAACTATTTAAGTTAAAGTAAATAGAAAAGTTTAGGTTTTTTTGTTAAAATTTTACAAAGTTCCTGAATAAATTTTGTTTTTATACATATTTTTTTTTTTCCTTTTACACAATTTTAAAACAAAGGCTAAACAATTTTCTGAAGCAGCACCCCTACTAATTTTAGCTACGAGCCACCACTGAAGTGTACCCCCATTTGCATGGAGGTAGAATGGAAAACCATTTTGGAAAAAAAACTCAGTACACCTGACAAAGATTTGAACCTTAATCTCCCCGTCATCAGTAGTTTTCTAGTCTTCTGCGAAAGTAGCGCGTTAGGCCATGCGGCTACTGGATGGGGTAGCCCTATAATAAAAAGTATTTTACTAAACATTGATCTTTGAAATCATGACATATTTAGTAAATGGCTTCAATATTTTGTTCAAAATGGGGATTCAGTAATTGTTTTACATACTGGTAGCTAGAAAATTACAAGAACAAGTGTTTTTCCTAAATACACGGACATTATTTTAAAAAAATGGAAAAATACTCGGGGATATTTGGCAATGTTTTTATTCAAAATGTACACAGTAGGAAAGGACAAGTATATCACTTAAAATAATTTTTTTTACAAGTAATTTAATACAATTATTCATAAAATTCAGAAAACAATTTTTTTTTCAAATAATTCAAGAAAAGTCTTCTCTTAAAAAAATTCTTCAAAATAAATAACTTACTAATGTAATTAATAAGATTACTATAAAAAAAATAGCATTTAGGTAATATTTGAAAAACAAAAGTAGTGTTTTCTAAAATGTATTGATAATTTACTGTTTTGAGCTCAAAATTATTTGAAAATAGAGTTTATATCTCAATAAAGAACTGATAAAATTTATTAATATCAGACACAGAGAGAGTTTAAAATATGTTTTATTTAATTATGTATATATTATTTTTCACTTTATCAGGAAGCACTTGTTTAAAAAACAAACATGTTTTATACCTAGTTTATTTTAACTTTATTTGTCCTTTTACTAGAACCAACCCAGTAGCCTACAAAACAAAAAAAATTGCCGAAAACACTTTCTTTATGAACACTGTTAATTTTGAACCAAAAATTACACAAATTTTCATTTGAAAGCTACAAATACACACAGTACATTCATTATGTAACTTTTTTTTTTTTTATCAAATTGGATCACACAGCAAATTCTCAAGCTTGTTAACTTCATTTTTAATTTATTAAAATACAAGACCTGTTGTTTTGACTATCATTATTAAGGTGACAACATATCTTAGGCACACTTATAAACCATATCGGGGAAAGGGGAGAAATATGTATTGATACAGCCCACATACAGTAGCCCCATGGCTTCTTTGGTGCTGACTGACAGCTTTGAAACGTTACCAGACCAAATTATGTATTCCTACACCGAACCATATGATCTACAAAAAACATTTGTTTAGCAGCTGTAACTTCTGACGGTCAAAATTTAGGTATGTACCTAAATGTTGAGTGTCATAAGTGAGCTGTGAGTCAGCACCAAAGAAGCCATGGGGCTACTGTAGCTGAATACTAGCTAATTATATAGCATTGATAAATGAAGATGTCACAAAACTAATTGGCTCTTCAAGCAAAATCTCTTTTTTGCTTTACGAGGTCATTTATAATATATATATATTTTGAAGAAGGTAGAAGAGAGGTGGATAGAAAACATATCCGTACTCTTTTATATATGTTCTATCGATCTTTCCTGTACCTTCTTCCAAATATATGAAACTAATGTCATTATTTTATGTTGGAAAAGGGAAGGAGTTTAGTTCAGTGTTAAGCCACATCCCCAAACATTAGAGACTAATTTGCGGTTGACAAAATAATTGGATGTCGCTAAATAAAAAGTTGTATTTAGATATTAAAGGTCGGGTAAATAGAATGCTTTTCTCAGCTTAAATGTTTTTTTCAAAAAAAAAACTTATGTGGTATAAAGTGCTATTTAGACCTGTGGAAAAATTATGACAAAGTTTTTCATTTGTTTAAAATATTTTCCTTTGGTCACGGTTTGATCGGTATAAAAGCCAGATGAAACACATATTCTACTTATTTACCAAAGTTCTTTGGCTGTGGGAAATAAATTTTATAGAATGAGAACTTTTGATTCGTTATAGGAATATTAAGAAGAAAAAAATGTAGTAGAGTAGTCGGTACGCTCTTTTTATTTTTCTGATATTTTAAGGCAAAAAAAATGCTAAAAAAAAGACGTCTGCTATTTAATATCGTTAATTCTCAATAAAATCAACTTAATTGACCGTTATCCCCATGGTAAAATGGTCAATTAGTCACTTCTGTGAAAATATCTACTTTTTGTTGTATTTCATGTATTTAGAATAGATTTTAAAATTCTACGATGAACTTTTAACAGACCGTATTAATTCCTAATGGATTAAGTAAAAGTTCATAAAAGCACGTCCCGGCTATTTCATTGTGTCGGCCATTCATATGAAAAGGTGTGTGGTTATGAGCCTTGACTATAACTTTATATGAAACATGTCTTACTACCCATTCAAACTATCCACATTATGGAGGTAAGGATGAGAAAGTGTGTTCCCATTCACGTGGAGAGAGAGTGGATAACCGATTATATATATAAAAACATGCCCTAACTAAGTAAAATGGGAAGGGACCTAAACCATGACCTTCACTTTCATCTACGAACCAAACCAGATAATATTGAAGCGTTGATGTCTTAAATTAACAATATTAACAAAACATTACTCGTAATAACAAAGTTTTTGATTTCCAAACTAAACAAAAAACTACTCATTGTATATTAATGAGGGAATAAATTTTTCTCATACAAACCGAGAAAATGTGACAAGATAAAATGTTCACCTTAACAATTTATGTTCTTGAGGAGTTAATGAAAATGCCCCAAACGTTTTTAAGAACGGAAAATATTTTGTTATTTCGTGATAGGTATTTGACCTCTTGGATCTTATTATTTCTTCCATAAAATGGCGTTTTCTTTACTACACCAAATGATTATATCTCAAGTCCATCAAGGAGAACCAAATATTAACTCTTTTTTGTAATATATATAAACCATCAATTTTATTTTAATTGTTTATGCCAGTTAATTATTTAGATACATAGTACAGTAAGAAAAATCTGTTTGTATTGGATTTTTAAACCCTTCAAAACCTGACATTTAAAATATATATTATTTTAATTGGTGTTTGTACTTCAAACAATAAAAATTTGAAGTAATTTATATTCTTATGTATGCGCTAAATAATCAACTATTGTAGTTTTTTTTTTGACACAGTTGATTGCGTAAAATAAACAAAGATGCATCAGTTGTTTTTGTATGGTAATATTATTGTGTATTTTTTAGGATTGTTAATGTTTTATACCTACATAGACACATGCACACTGAGAATGCTATGTTTAATCTATCCAGTGACTTAACAGTGACAACAGAAACTTTTTATGGCACGTGATTGGTCAGGTATCAACATTTCAATGTGAGGTGTGTATGATTGGTCAAATGGGGACAGAGTGGGAGAGAACATATCGCTAAGTAGAACACTCAGTGGTCAAATGGGGACAGAGTGGGAGAAAACATATCACTCAGTAGAACACTCAGTGGTCAAATGGGGACAGAGTGGGAGAGAACATATCACTCAGTAGAACACTCAGTGGTCAAATGGGGACAGAGTGGGATAGAACATATCACTCAGTAGAACACTCAGTGGTCAAATGGGGACAGAGTGGGAGAGAACATATCGGAGGTACAGCTAAAGTTCTGAGATCTTGAAAAGACTTGCAGGACATAGACAATAAATCATATCGAATAAAATGGGTTATAAAATGTGTTTATAAGACAATTTTCGAGTTACTTGCTTCGATTTCTAACAGGAGATTCTGTAGATAAATATCACCTGACGTTATTGACAGGAGATTTATATACAAATCACCTGGACACCCAACAAAGACTTGAGAGCTCGTCTCACACTTGATTGACTCGGAGACTGGATACAAGACTCCAACCAGAGAATTTATACAAATGATGTTTTCTCTATAATTAATCTAACAACACCAACTTTTATATATCAAATTTGGTAGTTATTCATTTTAAATTATTATTGTTATTTCACCGCGTATCTTAACTCTTTCAAACGGTACACAAATTATTATTATTTTTTTAAAGTAGAGTAAATAAAAAGATAGTACCATGATGCAACGTCTGGTTTGAGATTTATTTTCAACCTAAGTTAACCCTGGGGCTACCCTACCCTGGGGTGCGGGTGGGGAGATGGGCTCTTAAGGCAATCACTTAAGTTTATAATTCTTGACCATATTCATTTTGAGAGTTATTCAGGTTTTAATTTCAGATTATGTATAGACGCTGTATTTTAGATTATTCTGGTTTTATTGACAAACCCTTACCAATGAATTGTATTGTATATTCAGTTGCCACCATTACACCACTGGTTTTAAATTCATTCGACACATATTATAATTGTTTGATATGGAAAAAAAAAACCAATAACACACAACAGTACAAATATAGATACAGTTCATCAATACCATCATACATTAACATAATAAACACAAACCTACATCATTTGTAAGATTTGAAAAAAAAAAAAATGTTGTTCCTTTATGAGTATCTTTGATATCACTGATAATTCCTACTCTCCACAAAATGGTTTGTTTCGATACAAACGTTTTCAATGGCCGCTGTGAACCACGACAGTGTTTTGGTATCATCACTTTCAAAAAATCTTCTACACACTAAAAACTTTCAATATGTTTGATTTTTTTAATGATGTCACTTTTTTTTAATTATTTAAAATCACTCTACAAGTGTTAATTGTGATTGCAGATTTTAGGATCGTTAATAATGTTTCTATGTGATATGTACACTCAAGTCACTTATAGTTACTATAAGTACAGTATGTACAAAATTAGATTACTTCATCCGTGTTGGGGAATTGTATTTCTATTTTTATTTTTTTTAAACTGTGTCAGTTCTTGTTTCTTTGTAGCCAATTTTCCTTTATGAGAGACTGAAAAATAAAAATTAATTAGTTAAATACATTTAGATCCAAAGGATGAGGAAGCTTAAATTTAATGGAAGTGCACCCGCCTTTGTTTTAAGGGAGAGTGAATAACCATTAAAGTAAAAACCACCCTCTGTATCACATGTTAGACCACTAAACCACCCTCTGTACACATGTTAGACCACTAAACCACCCTCTGTACACATGTTAGACCACTAAACCACCGAAGCAGGTGAGACAAAAAAGTATTTCTTATGGTAATGAAATTTCTGAAGATTCCCAAACCATCAAAATAAACCAAATATTATCTTGGGACTATCTGTCTGAAAAAAAAATATATTTATAATTCTAACTAATCACCATTTAATTCAAAATTTTGTTAATTATAATCTCCCCTTTTTTATTTATTTATCTTAAAACATAAAAAGGTGAGTTTTTTAAACTCTATACAGACATATTGATAGTAAGAGACAGAACCAAATGTATTTGACGAAAGAAATTATTAGTTAAAGAAAAGTAATTAATAGGCCATGATAAAGACAAATATTTTAGACACATTTCAAATATAGTGAATAGAATAGATAGCAGCAAGTGTGCAAGTGAGAGGAGGAGAGTGCAGGAGGAAGAATGATGGAAGGACACAGAAAGATGGAGGTTATTTTAATAAACAGACCCTGGAAACAGTTCGTGATGATGATGATGATGATGAGTGAATTGAATGAAAACTTTTAAGTTAAAATAATTGACTATTTAAAAAAAAACTGTTTTCATTCTTTACGTATGTGAAGTGTGATCTCTCACTTATTAGCAAGAGAGTGGATTGAGAGTTTTGAGATCAAAGAACCGAGAAAGATAATATGGGCCAAGATAGATTATTATTATTATTATCACCGCGTCTTGCTACCCGTTCGGGTTGTACGCACTTACGCTAACGTGTAATGGTAGGGTGATTGTGAGATGAAATGGAGGACCTACAGTTTAACGTGGAATCCGAACCACGGTGGAGGCCTGGCATTCCCCACATTCACAAGATGTCTTGTCAGAGGTGAAGGAAGGGTTTGGTAATCAGATAAATCTGTGCCGGGACCGAGGATTGAACCCCGGACCCCAGCATAGAAGTCTGACACCTTACCCTTAGACCGCCAGGTCATCCCCTAAGATAGATGAATGGAGAGAAGTTACATAATGAAGAACTTCCCCCAACATATTGAGGATAATCAAGACGCACAGGATGAGGTGAGGCGGTCATTGGGCGATTACAGGCATGTACACAACATTTTAGTTGGGAGACCTGAAGATACAAGACGCGTCGATAGACCAAGAGGTCAGTGGGAGGATGATGGGAAAATACTTTTGAAGAAGGATGGGTGTCAGGTTATGGAAGGGTTGAGTGGTGAGATTACTTTCTGGTTACCATAAAGAGTTCCTTAAGGCTAAAAAGTTACTTTAGTTAGTTAAATTAAAATATTATTTGTTAGTTATTTTAATAAAGGAGCACATATCTCACTAAAGCAGTAGTTTATTTCTAGCAAATACTCAATTTACTCTCTCGACAATAATTTGTTTGCTGCCTAACTGTACTTTATGTACTGATATTTTTTCTTGTTCATAATGGACTTAATTTAACTGGTGGACTTCTTATGAATAAAATAAATATGTACAATTTGTTTATTCTGAAACGTAACAATCTTAACTTTCTTGTTTCCACTATGGTGCAGCTTACAAGATAAATCCAGAGTGTAATCACTCGAGTTAAGACTGGTATATTTAACTGTAAACAAAATATATTATTTTATTGTATCGATTTGTTCGCTTACAATATATATTTTTTTCTACTAGGCCCCTACCATTAAACACCAGGTTTATTAACAACTTAATATAAGTAAGCAGTAGAAATTGTTAAGATAGCGTCGAATAAATCTACCCATCTAAGCAGGGATAGAAGACGGAAAACCACAGTGGTGAATCACATGTTGAAGACCATCAACAGTGCGCCAAGCTGGGACTCAAACCTAAACCTCCTTATCATCAGTAAGCTATATTACATGAGACTGACTTTTAGACACCATGCCCAAAGATATGGGTTATTTGTTGTTATTGCATGCAGTACCTGGTTGTAAATATACCCTAATTTTCTTATGAATGGACATATTTGACAAACTGGAAAAGCTACTAAACCCACTTTCATAGGAAGATCCTTATCCGACAGCTAGAAAAGTTATTAATATTTAGCACCGCGTCTTACCACCCGTTCGGGTTATACGCTTTAAGTACTAATTACTCTAATGGATTAGGAATTGGGAAGGTTGAATTAGCGGAAGTGAACCCGCATTTGCGTGGAGGAAGAGTGGAAAACCATTTAGGAAAAACCACCCCCAGTTCACCTGACCGAGATTCGAACCTCGATCTCCCCGTCCTCAGCAGTCGAGCTTCAGCACGACAAGCGCGTTAGACAAACTACGCCACCGAGGCAGGTGCTAGAAAAGTTACTAGATCTAATTTCATGTATTCATAAGTCATGTCATGTGCTCTGTAGCTGTTACTTTTGATAGATATCATCAATACATTTAGAATAACATTACTAATAATAGGTGACCTGGCGGTCTAGGGGTAAGGTGTCAGACTTCTGTGCTGGGGGTCCGGGGTTCAATCCTCGGTCTCGCCACAGATTTATCTGAATACCAAACCTTTCCTTCACCTCTGACAAGACATCTTGAGAATGTGGTGGAATGCCAGGCCTCCACCGTGGTTCGGATTCCACGTTAAACTGTAGGTCCTCCATTTCATCTCAGAATCACCCTACCATTACACAATAGCGTAAGTGCGTATAACCTGAACAGGTAGTAAGACGCGGTGCTAATAATAATAATAATCATCAATACATTTAGAATAACATTACTAATAATACATTAAAATGCTATCATTGTTGACACCAACAAAATATGTTTGTATTTTCTAAAGGGTTGGTCCAAATATCCATTTGTAAGAGAACCAACATATAGACGGAAGAAGTCCATGCACGGGACGACTCACCTCGTCAAAGGAGACAAGAAACAAGTGGAAACAACCAAAAGCAGCCGTTAGTAAGAGCGTGGGTTAGTACTATTTTTTCCCGCTAGCGCTGGTGGCTTGGTAGTTAGTCTGGTCGGGGTATTCTTCGTATTCCTCCTCCGCCTCGTCGTACTCCCCCTCCGTTGGCGGGTCGGGGGTCGCGGGGAGGTACTGAGAGGGGGTGGTCATTGTCGTCAGAGCAGGGGAGTATTCCTGATGTTGCATGTGGGGGGTTGAAAGAATACGTTATAAAGACACTCGCAAGGAGACGAACCAAAAACCACAGGTTAATAATAAATTATTAAAATATGTAGAGCTTTAGTGCTTGAAAATAAAGTGTTTTGTCATTCAATATTATTTACAAGGTACCAAGCATTTAAATTAAAGAGTCACTTAGGTTGAGTGAGATGTGAATTAACAAAATATCAAAATTAAAAAATTATATCAATCTTTTTTTTCTCAGTATTTACCGTCATCGTTCCTTATCTTTATAGTTTGGTTTCTTTTTCATTTTCTTAGCAAATTATTAGACCTTACTATAAAAGCAGTTTATTAAATCATTATAAATATTATATGATTGTTTTTTTTAAACAATTTTGCTCTTAAAAAAATTGCTTGTTTTAATTTGCCAACATTTTTACCCTCGACCCTCCCCCCCCCTAAAAAATGTATTACAGAATTTTATAAAAGGACAGTGATTGAATTGTGGTCTCTGAGACCAATCTTGAACTAATATTGAATGAATATTTAGAAATGTTAGCACTATTTTATGTTAAAATTATCAGCTTCTAGAACACACAAAGCAGTTGATAACATTAGTGATAAAGTTATGGTCAAGGTTGAAGTGTAATTATTAGTTGATTAATTAAATTATATCAGGTCCACACACACACATATGAATACCATGTTAGATTTCTAGATATTAAAAAAAAATTAAAACACAAAACTGAATTCGAAACATGCATTAAAATAATTACTTTTAACTAAGCACATACATCAATACAGAAATATTTTTCTCTATAGGTTTCAAACCAAGGACATCCTGGGATGTTGCCAGAATAGGTCACAATTGCCGAGACTGTACTTGTAAACTTTTCCTTTAAAACTCATGATTGTACATACGTGTATATTTAAAACTGATGTTAATGTTAATTTTTTTTTATTAACTCGGTCAAAAAAGTCCTTGGTCGGGATGTGAACAAATCTCCGAGTAAAGGCACGACAGTCGACCTCGCTGACACCCAGGTTTTAACCTAAAGTAACGACACATGTCGACACTACCTTAGGCGGTCTCCATCCGCAGCCAGGCAGGGGTAGACCATCGGGCCCGAGCGGGCAAGGGGCGTCCAAACCAGGTACACCCTGATCACCTTTGTCCCCCTTGTCCCCCTTGCGGCCTCGTTTGCCGAGAGGACCCTAGAGAGACACACGCGAGACATGGCTGATTTATACTCGTACCTTAAAATGTTAATAATAAGGTAAGTGTGACCTTGAACATAAACATGGACTGGAGAGATTAATAGCGTAAATATTAGTGCTACATACAATACAAAGTGTGACTCCTTTAGGTGACATTGTTATTAGGTACTCATTAAAATACAATAATAATAATAATAATAATAATATTTAGCACCGCGTCTTACTACCCGTTCGGGTTATACGCTTTAAGTACTAATTACTCTAATGGATTAGGAATTGGCAAGGTTGAATTAGAGGAAGTGAACCCGTATTTGCGTGGAGGGAGAGTGGAAAACCATTTAGGAAAAACCACCCCCAGTTCACCCGACCGAGATTCGAACCTCGATCTCCCCGTCCTCAGCGGTCGAGCTCAACACGACTAACGCGTTAGCCAACTACGCCACTGAGGCGGGTAAAATACAGTACTTTCTTGGTTATCCGTGTGGGGGGGTCAGGATTTTGGTTTATCCGGGCAATTTTTTTAGTCCCAATATTTTTGGCAACATAGGAACTAGGTTTCTACATAAGGACTGTGTTTGACCTTGAAGCTTGGGAAACATAACACATTCTATTTCTAAATAAACTTTTATGTTAAGGATTTTTTTTTGTGCGCTGCGTCCTTCTATCTCTCAGGACTATCTGCGCAGTAATATTAATGAGGTGTGGATAAGGTAGGTAGATTTTAGAGTAAATGTACACGCATCTGCCTATTGATAGAGAGGGAACACACCATCCGTACAACAACCAAGATTTGATGTCCAACCTCCTCTAAGCTCACAATCAAGTGTGTTGCAAGAGTGACACCTTAGACCATGCGACCACTGACACAGGTTAGAGAGATGTTAATTAACATACTTAATTGAGAGTCTACTATATAATGAAGATGATGTGGTGATTCCAATTAATATTTGTTGATCTCGTATTGAAACAATTCATTTTTAAATGTTAGTAGTTTAGTGGAAGTGTTATACAGGACGTGCAAAGGAAACTATTCATTGTACGTTTGTAATTTATAAAAAAAAAAAATGAACTTTATTATTATTATTATTATTTAGCACCGCGTCTTACTACCCATTGGAGTTATACGCTTTAAGTACTAATCACGCTAATGGATTAGGAATTGGGAAGGTTGAATTAGAGGAACAGAACCCGTATTTGCGTGGAGGGAGAGTGGAAAACCATTTAGGAAAAACCACCCCCCCAGTTCACCCGACCGAGATTGGAACCTCGATCTCCCCGTCCTCAGCAGCTGAGCTCAACACGACTAGCGCGTCAGCCAACTACGCCACCGAGGCGGATATTTGAAAATTAAGTTACTTATTTCTATTTTATACCAGAGTTTATTGCCAGATTATTTCCATTCTATTAAATATGAATATCATTTTTTTTTTTCTTAATTGACCATAGTGGTAGAAATTACCTTCGATACATGTGTAAGTTTCACACCAATCAAACATAATATGTTTTAATTTTGAATAAAGAAATTTTCTTTTTTAAAATTATGTGATCCAAATAAACAATGTTGCTAAAATTAAAATAAATTGCTTAGGTAAAAATCTTGCTTAACTCTGGCAATTAGTCCTATCTAATATTTTGTTCTCTAACTCCAAGAAATATAAGTGTTTGCTATCTATTTCAGGCCCACTCTAATGTTATCCTCCAATCTGCGTTTATCTCTCCCCAATGGTTTCTTCCCATTGGCTTTGCCAGTCAGTACCTTGAACATGGTCCTATACTCTCCCATTCACACTGTGTTCTGTTCATTGTAATATACAAGGATTTATTATCCTAATAATATCTTTTGATGAGTACAGGGTATATAACTCATCAATGTGTAACTTCCTCTCATCCCCTTTTTGGACCAAACATCTTCCTAAGCACCTTGTTTTGAAACACCCTAAATATATTTCCGTCATGTAAAGGTTAAGAGACTACGTTTCACGACAATAGAGAACCACCAGTAAAAATAATTTGTTTGCTTTATTATTATTATTATTAATATTTATTATTATTTATTTTTATTATTATTATTATTATTATTGTTATTATTATTATTATTATTATTATTAGCACCGCGTCTTACTACCCGTTCGGGTTATACACATTTACGCTAATGTGCAATGGTAGGGTGATTGTGAGATGAAATGGAGGACCTACAGTTTAACGTGGGATCCGAACCACGGTGGTAGGCCTGGCATTCCCCACATTCACAAGATGTCTTGTCAGAGGTGAAGGAAGGGTTTGGTAATCAGATAAATCTGTGCCGGGACCGAGGATTGAACCCCGGCAGCCAGCACAGAAGTCCGACACCTTACCCCTAGACCGCCAGGTCACCTTTTTGCTTATTTTTGAGTTTTACATTCCTGGGAAGTAGCCGAGATGTAACAACTACCAACCAAATATCGCTATTGCTATTTAAAATGTTTCCTTAATATTTAAACTTATTAACATTGTCAAACGATATGTTGTTCGCGTTAATCTCCAAACCATCTTCTTCAATCTGTGTTCTCTCTAGCCTATAGTAAATTCCTGCATTTCCCGCAGCAACTTCCTTACTATTTATCACGCGTCAAAGCTAAATCATCTTTATATCCTAATATGTATATCCAAGTTTTAAACTTACGGATTCCCCTTTGGCTCCTTTCTCGCCTTTGGGACCCTGGAAATAGTTACAAAAAGTTACTAGATCTGTTTGTTTCTTACAAACCCTCAAATTAGTAAAACTATAAGGCGATATAATGTTTAGTATAAAGATCTAAATATAGATATGAATTTTATCAAACTAGAGCTATAGTCTTGTCCAAACTAAATCTTCCTAAGTTATCACATTTTGACTATATATTTATTATCAGTCTTAACAAAAGAATATCCATTACCAGGCATGCTTGATATTATAAAATTGCAATAAGAGATGAAATATTAGTTAGACTTATATGAAAGCAAATATACAAATTTCTACCGATAATGCAAAAGGGATTGTGTTCCCTACAATACACTGTGTTTTGTTCTAATTACCAAAAATATATTTTTGCTATAGAGAAAATACTCCAAGTAACAATTTAAAAAAAAAAAAAAGTTTTATCCTGGTATTAAGATGGAAAGTTAAGGCCAGTATATTTCCAGTTTTATAGCAGACACTTTTTTTTGGTCAAAATAAGTAAAATATTACAACGATAGATAGGTTTAATTTAGTTCTCTTTACTTGGTAATTAACAGTTGTTGAATATCTATCATGGGCATAGTGGACTTCCTGTGGGAGTTTTTTAATGAATATAAAAAGTCCTGTTTAAAGCCCACTATGCTCATGACATATATTCAACAACTGTTGATTACCAAATGTATAAAAACTAAAAGATCAAATTATTCACAGTAGCGACCTTTAAATTATTTTAGTCAAAAAGATTCTTTTTTTTTTTCCTACAAAAACTGTAAAAACACTGACATTTATTTGAACTCCTTTCCATCCCCCCTCAATACAACATTAATTCAGGTACCCTTCATTCCTAAAATATCAACTGTCTCTCAAATGTTGGATAGTAATATGGCCATATACAGTAGCCCCATGGCTTCTTTGGTGCTGACTGACAGCTTTAAAAAGTTACCAAACCAAATTACGTATCCTTACGTGGAACCAGATGATCTGCAAAGACATATGTTTAGCATCTGTCACTTTTGACAGTCAAAAATTAGGTATATACCTAAATGTTGACTGTCATAAGTGACAGCTGTGAGCTGTCAAGTCAGCACCAAAGAAGCCACAGGGCTACTGTAGCCTTACAACTATTTTACAAGATATGTTCTTTCTAAAAATCAAGTTTTGTGACTTAAAAATAGTTACTTTAGATTATCTTCTTGAACTACATATATAATTTATTTAAAACATGTTAGAAAGCGGCGGTTAAGCTTAATGCAGCGTTCATTAAAGGAACATATGAGGTTTTGACATGCAGCGGCTAATATGCATGCGTGTGGCAAGAAGAAGCATAGCCCGAATGTTGTATCCAAGGACTGGGAAGGAAAGCAACAAGCCAGATGTTATTTATTGCTTAATCCACTGAGGTGTGAAGTTATTAGAAAGATAATAAGAAAGTTGGGGTACCTCGGCACCAGGAATCCCATCTGTACCCTAAAATAACCAAACAAGGGGTACAGTATTATTAATTATGTTATATTAGTTAGCAAATCACAATATGTCACATCAAATAATGACTTGACAGGCCTAACATGAAATCACGTTATATAAATAATCCTTAAGATACTATTGAATCATTTTGAATAATTTTATATATATAGACAGTTATATATATNTATATATATATATATATATATGTATGTTTATGTTATCCACACTTATGTTTTTCCATTCAGCTCGTATGTAAACCGGCTTTGCACCTAGCACATTGAGTACGTGACCGTCTCATTGTAAATGTACTAAACTCCCGGTTCCAATAACCACTATTTACGGTTGAATTTTGTTACCATCCTTATATAAAATAATAGAGGGAACTGTTCTCTTTCCAGCGATATATGACAACACTACTACACTATCTATCAGTTAAAGCGAGAACTAGCGCAAATCTAGAGGGATGACCCCTTATTGGCTCTGGCACTTTTAGCGATTGTAGTCGGGAGCCAATCAGGTCGACTCGTGGCACCAAAAGGGTTAATTAAGCCTCAAATTCTTGAGACGACTTTTACATAAATGCCGCTAGAACGATGAAAGCACATAACTTTTTAAAAATAAATATCAAACAACTTTGATTCGAGTTCAAAGTTACACGAGGAATCGGTAACTCTTGGTATATGAATATAATTTTATATTTACAATATATTTAATTATTTCATAATTATGTGATTTATTGTGTTTTTAATTGTGATCTTTGAAGCCTACAGTTTTCTGGGAAGTGTGTAGGCCTTGCCCTGCTGTCCTCTTTTAAACGTTTAACTTAAAATAGTTGCCTGGTGCCATTTTTCCATGTGTTTTTAACTATATTATTATTATTATTATTATTATTATTATTATTAGCACCGCGTGTTACTACCCGTCCGGGCTGTACGCACTTACGCTAATGTGTAATGGTAGGATGCTTGTGAGATGAAATGGAGGACCTACAGTTTAACGTGGAATCCTGAACCACGGTGGAGGCCTGGCATTCCCTACATTCACAAGATGTCTTGTCAGAGGTGAAGGAAGTGTTTGGTAATCAGATAAATCTGCGCCGGAACCGAGGATTGAACCCCGGCCGCCAGTACAGAAGTCTGACACCTTACCCCTAGACCACCTTTTTTAACTAAAGTCTCATTTATAATATATGTAATGTTTGAGATTGTTTTAAATACCGCTATCTATATTGATACTATCAAGCCATCATATGAAGGAAAACCATAAATAAATCAGGTGATTTTATGAATCCCCCTATTTGCGACCATATAATTTTATCTATGTTATTTATCTTAGTTGTTTTTTTTAGCACCGCATCTTACTACCTGTTCAGGCTATACACTTTTTTTTATCTTACTTATTTATTAATTACCTTGATAAATTATTGTAAATACTGCATTTAAGACTGAATACAATTTAGATAGTCGATCCAAAAAAAATAATAAACACTAATTTCCTTTATGATCTATAATTGAATTATATAACAGTTTAAAATCACCAAGAAAAATAGTACCCGAAGCTTTATAAAATAGAATAAAGTCAGAATCTTTCAGCTGCAGTGAGTATTATCGATCAGAAATCAATCTCTGGACAGTTGACTATATACTTTTCTTTATTTCCTCTCTGAATATAACTTATTTCTGTGTAACATCGACTACGTTTTTGGAACGTTCCTATACAGTTCTATGCAAGTGTTTATTTGATTTAGTTCCCGATGAGACAGTTATATTATATACTCACTATATAATCAGTAGGAAATCAACTAACTAAAGCTTAACATTCTAAAGACAAATTCTCGTAGGAGTCATCTTCTGACAGTTAGAGAAGTTACTAGACCTACTTTTATGTATTCATACATCAGCTCATATAATCTGCAGCCATTACTTTTAATAGATATTATTAATATCTGTATAATAGCACTAAGAATATATGAACTCTTATCAATGTAGATCACATTTTTTTTTTTCTAAAAGGTTCATCCTGTGAAAATTGGACTGTATCTGAATTATAAGTGCCTTTTTTTTTCAGAAAAACAACAAAACAATTTTTTTAACAAAATAAACAAATTCAAATATAAATATAAAAGAGTTTTTTTTATTCTTTTATAATAATCTGATTGGACTCGGGATCTTTGTAAGTAGTGAGTTAGCTCAGTGATATTAACATTGTATCATATTATTAAAGAAGAGTTGTAACTCCCCGGAGTTATCAGTAAGAATAGTTACATACGGGCAGTCCTGGGTCTCCTCTCTCTCCTTTGCTTCCCGGCTCGCCCTGCGCACCCTGCAAGCAGTCATGACGCATCGTCAGTTATGTAAAGATACATACATGAACTAACACCACCCCATATTTCCTATTCTATAACACAAGCCAACCTAAAGTCCAATTTACATAGGAAGAACCTTATCTTACGGCTAGAACTGTTACTACAACTACTTTCATGTATTCATACGTCAAATCATGTGATCTACAGCTGTCAATTTTTATATTATCAATACCTATTAAAAAAACTATCATAGTAACATTTTGTCAAAGTCGGTTGAACCAATATGTCTTTGTCTTTTTTAAAAGTTCCTCACTATGAAAATTGGACTTGACTAAATGATATGTAAAGTGTTTGATGAATTCAATGAAACTGGATTGGCGTTAAATCATAACAGGTGGTAATTTATGATGTAATCTAGGAATATATGTTAAACACATAGTACCAGAGTCCCTTAAGAGCTCGCTATGTGACAATTGTGTATCATATGTCTGAACAAATGGGTATTTTATTTACAGTAGGTACCTAAATAAAGGATATTTTTACTACACATCATTATCTGAGATGGTCCTTTGCTTACCCTCAAAGGTAGCGAATTTACCTTGTGAGGTAAGGCTATGGCATAGCTTATTATATAGAGGCATATCAAGAGGACTGCTAACTTTGAGGCTAACTTTGAGGTTACCTTCAAGTTAAACAATTTAAAGAATATTTCAATAATAACTATGGTTTGTAATAGAATATATTATAATCTTTGCTGTGTCCTATTAAATGAAAGACTGGTATGATGTAGCTCAACATTATATTACAAACAATATTTTGCTATAATGAGATGTTTTATCAATTTTTTTCAAAATAGACGCACATTCATTTTTAATTAAATCAAGTATGAAAGTGAAGATATTCTTGTAAATCATTGCAAAACAATAAAATAATTTGAAACAAATATTGGTTTTAGATACCGACATAAAAATCAGAATTGTTTTAAACTAAATTATCTGTACAATCCCATTCCGATGAAGGTGGAGATTTAGTGGATGTGAGATAAATACATTGTTTTTGCAGTTTTTATATTAAAACTGTCTTTGGCCGAAATAAATCAATTATGGCTTAAGTTCAAACCTAGCGATCAATTGTCTTCATATGGTGATATCAACAATTCTTGAATATTTGTCAAGGCCATGTCCTTGAATTTAATTACGTTTTATATTCACTTAAAAAGTTCCTCCTCTAATGCTGTTATGACCATGTTGATATAACCTTGTCAAGAAAATTAAACTCTGTTTGTAGCGAAGCAATACTCTATTTATTTTTGCGTATAACCCGAACGGGTAGGAAGACGCGGTGCTAATAATAATATTTATTTTTGCCATATAAATGTTTTTCTATAAAAATTGCAAAAACACTGGCCTTTTCTTATGTTACCTACAGTAGCCCCATGGCTTCTTTGGTGCTGACTGACAGCTCACAGCTGACAAATAAAAACTTTGAAAAGTTACCAGACCAAATTATGTATCCCTACGCCGAACCATATGATCTGCAAAGACATGTGTTTATCAGCTGTCACTTCTGACAGTCAACATTTAGGTATTATACCTAAATGTTGACTGTCAGAAGTCCGCTGTGAGCTGTCAGTCAGCACCAAAGAAGACATGGGACTACTGTACATCCCCACTGTTACTGTTATATAAGAGGAAAGTGTGTTTGTGTTTAGGCACCGGGTTGTGTAACGCTTGTCGATACAGGTGTTTTGTTGGCGGCCTAGTATAACCCTCGAGTTAGGTCCGAGCTTCATTGCATCCACCAACTTTTGAAAAAGAGACCTGGTTTTTGCTTACAAAGAAATATACATACCATCATAGTTTCAATTCAAAATGTTGATTTGTAAGTTTTAATTTTATTTTGTCGGATCAATTTACTTCGCCCATTAAGTAACAAAATTTCCTAGAGATATGTAAAAAGACACAACAAGAAATATGAAAAAATATTTAAAAAAAATACATAACTAATTTATATTTGAACACAAACATATATTGGGTGAGATCCAGTTTTTTTTCTTTGTTCGAGGTTTTAAGTGGAACATTGAAAGGAGGATAGAAGGGCAAGACCTACACACTTACTAGAAAACTTAGCATCAAAGTTCATAATTAAAAACACAACAAATAATTATTACATTTTCGGGGTAAAAAAAGTCACCTTATTCAGAAGAGAGAGAGCAACACCAAATGGACTTTGGTGTCAGGGCTCTACCTCTAGCCATGCTGTCATAGTCCGGCTTGTGATTCCTTTTACTCACTGATCCGTAACTATGTGTTCTGTTGCATTTTTATTTGCTAACTTTTTAAGGCCCTTCTATCTTCTTTAAAATGTTTTATATAAAATAGCAATTTGATGCCATTTTTTCCTTTGTTCAAGGTTTATTGAACCATGCAAGAATCCCTTAGCTTTCCGAAAATTACTTTTCTCGGTATTTCTTTTTAAATAAATTTGTTGTTTGTGCGATTTTTTTTACCATCAATAATAGGTATTTTAATTTTTTTTTTTTTTTAAATTAAGTGTAAAAAAATATACATGTTTTGAATNTTTTTTTTTTTTTTAAATTAAGTGTAAAAAAATATACATGTTTTGAATACTTAAGATAATCAAAAAAGTTTAGTTTTACTCTTTCTCTTATTTTTAAAAAGTTTCTCGTCATACGTCAATATGCTCATAATAAATATTTAAGTATTTCAGAGATTAACATGTGTATAAAATTAAAATAAACGAATAAACTGAGGCAATAATTGATTTGTTTAGGTCCAAAAAAAACCCCATAAAAATTGTACAAATACAGACCTTAAAGTCTTAGTGCTTCCTTCAATACCACCCTAAGTATTGTATATATCTATTTTATATAAGATTAATCAAATCGAATGTGTAATCCTCTTAATGTCACAAGCCAATTTGATCTGCACCAACTTTGTGTCGAAAGTGCCATAAGCCGATAAGACTGGCTCTTTAGATTCGAGCTAGTTCCGGTGTAACCAGATAGATAGGGGAGGTGTTTGTGATGTCACGCTCTCGATACATTTTAGAGCAGTATATACTGATAAAAAAAGACGTAACAATTTGGTGATATTACTTGTACAACCTTAACAAAAACGATGAAATAGCCGTGGCATTACTTGCCCATAAAACCTGAAACATCCCAGGAACTCTTTGCAGACAAATCCCTTATCGGCGTGACACTAAAAAGTTTACGAGTAATTTCGTACTCAAAGCTAAATGTGGGATTTTCTCATCATTCATTCGTTGAACAAGTTCTAACTTATCAGGAATAAGCTGAGCATTAACATACCTTCATTCCGTCAAGACCGGGTGGACCCTAAAGAAGGAAAAAAATAAAAATAAAAAACTCAAAAAAATTTATGAAACAAAAAAACGAAATATAAAACCAAACTGAACAAAATAAGAATACACATATCATCAGCCATATTCCAGTTCATCAGCAACATAGATAGTTTCAACAGAACAAATAATGGTGGTGGGAGGAAATATCAGGCGTATAAAATATATAACATAGTTAAAATAAAATAAAATAAAATAATAACAGAATCTTCTAATCTGTGTGTAGTTTACCATTTGCACTTAAATATGTTTTATTTCCATATCTTGTACATATCCTAAGTGTTGTGAAATTTTGGGTTTGTTGATGTTTTATTTTGGTTGTTGTTTTAAGTTTCAGCAACTCTAGAAAACAAATGTTTTGATCAAAAGTTCTGAATTGATTTGTAATCACTATGAAGTCAAAAAAAAAAAATAGCATTTTTAGAAATTTTTCTTAAAGAGTGTAACATTTTAAAAATTTTACTACAGAAGGTTATCCATTGTGCGTGTTATACAAGGAGTTGCATGAATAATCCAATTTAACGGTAAATTGTATCTCTCATTACATTCCAAGTTAACAATCCTTTAGAAGACATGTTGATTTCGAAACACAGAATAGGTTAATTAATAGAAAGATTTTGACCATTTGCAAATTTGCTCAGAAGCTTAGTTTGTGAGTGGCGAAAAATTTTGAATAATTTTATTTTTTTAAATCACGTGAATGAATGATTAAGCTACAAACTGGATAACCCACTTATGATTAGTGGAGAATTCACTGTTGCTTAAACTTTAAATTTATATAGTGTCGATGCATAATACCTATACAACATAAAAAAAAGAGTAATTTCAAAGTCAGATTGAATGCCAAAATAAATTGATGGTGACACATTTTTTTTAGCACTCTACAATTTTTTTTTAAACTTAGAAAACCAAACTTTGTGCTATTTTTTTAATTTAAATTGTTCATTTAAATCTAAATAATGATGACAATATTATAATATTTTAATTCCTAAACTGAGGTGATGAAAGAAAACATTTAAACTAAAACTAAAATGTAGGCCCATATAAACAATAAAATAATAACTTTTAAATCAGAAAAAAAGACATACCCAATTAACAAAACACAATTATATTTACATTACAAAATCACACCAGATATTTTACAAACTGCGATACAATACAGCCATTTGCATGTTATCATTAGCTATTATTTGGTTTATTACAGACCTCTTTGCATTAAAGATTTTGTTAGTTAGCATAAGTAATTGCAGTTTTATAAGCACATATAACAACCTAAGACACATTGAAGCCAAAATAAAAAAAAAAAAAGCCGAAGAAGATAGAAAGATATTAACAGTGCAAACTTTTTGATATGATATAAGTATTTTGACAAGTTTAGTTAATTTCATATTATTTATAGATCTTATAAATTATTTTAAAATACAGAATTTACTCCAGACACTTTAGCATGAGTACACAACAATGTAATTATTTTAATTTTAGACATTAAAGAATTGAATATAATTATATCAATATTTGAAAAGCTTTTTAACATTTCAAGGTTAATAATTTAAATTAGGAATGACAGCCACTATGTTTACTTGAGTGATTCTGGAGTAGAAATCGTACAGATAAAACAATAAAAAAAATACATTAACACTTTTTCTTATGTTTTATCTAAGCAGAATCAGTCATGTTTTATTGGCTACCACTCCTAATTTTAACTTTCATATTTCAAATAAAATGGTTGTCAATTTCACTTATATCTTATCTTATATAGTGTTTAGACTTAGGAACATTGCATGATATAGTTTATGTATTTGTGTTAATTTTTGATTTTATCTTTGCAGTTTAAAAAAACAAAATTAATTATACAATAATTTTTATGGTGATATTTTTTTTAAAATAAAGGCAATTATAGAAAGAATTTTCCCAAAGCTAAAACATTTATTCTTTTAAAGAACGAAAATCAAAAATGTTAATATAATTTTTGCATGAAATCTTTGCAATGTTTTATCCCAAGTCCTGAAGCTGCAATTTTCTAACTGTAAGGGCATCGTGGGTATTTCAGGACACAGAGACACATACACACATACATACGTAGCGATAGAAAGCAGAACAATCAATAGCCACATGCAACCCAGTTTTATTTTTCCGAGCAGTTTCCTTTACACCAAAACCACATAACATTCACAGTCTTTGAATCTTTGCGATCGGGAAGTAAAAATTAAATTGAAAATAAACACTTGAACAAAGAAATTAATTTTACACATTTTTTTTTTAGAAACTAACTTTACAAATGTGTACATAATCCTTGAGGATATTAATATTTATTTTAAATTGTTTTTATTAGTAAACACCACAATTTTTTTTATAATGAATATGTTTAAATTAATAAAGTCCAAATAATATTTAAAACAAAACATTTTAAATACAGTGAAGTAGTAATTTAAAGATGTATTGAAAATTACTGATAAAATAGTATATTACAAATGTTTTTTATATAGACCTTTAAAAAAATTATTCTGAAAGTTATAAGTTTAAAAAAATAGCTAAATATTTGTTTACTACACAAGATTAATAGTCAATAGCTACATATCTCAGAAAAACAAATACAAAAATGGTTTATTTAAACATTTAATTTTTTTTTTTTCCACAGAATTGGTTGGAATGTAAGTACACATCAGTCCTAAGGAATTATTTAACATTCCCCCTTCATGTCTAGATAAAACTTTTACCCAATGGAAATATTGTACAAGTCAATAACGTATAAAATTATTGGATGAAACCTCCTTATATTTCGGTTGGCTACAATAATGAACCACACGAGAGGAAATTGTCTTCATTTAAAGTCCATCCTCACATTAATGACTCTCTCACAAACATTGAGATATGTATTTACAAAAAAATTCCTATCAAAAAACAACAAATGCAATATTTTATTTTTTATTAAACACTTGTGTAAAAAAATAGCTGGACCTAAATAGGATAAAAAAAATTGGCAATTTATAGCTAAAATAAAACAATACACACACTTTTGACTTCGTTCAACAGAACTCCAACCGCAAATCAAAACAGTTGAATCATAAAAACAAAATATCTTCTTTATAGTGGTTAGTAATTTATATAAATTTTGAATAGATCATATAAAAAACCATCTGATGGCTAATTAGCTGGGATATTAGTTACAATATTACACTCAAATCGGAAAATGTATTGATGCATGGTCTTATACATTTTTTTTATTCAACAGCAGAAATTAAAACCTCTTTTTTTAAACATATTTATTTTACTATTATTATTTTTGATATTGGTTTTAAATATGACAAAACAATTTTATAGTACCCAATTACACTGTTTCTAAAAAGAGAAAAAAAAGGGGGGGAAATTGCATCATGACGCAACACCTTGTTTGAACTATTACCTAGATGAATTATGCGGTAAATAAATGCAAAATATAATACGGACATTATATCTAACACCCATGTGTATGAGTTTTAACCTTATAATTAGTAATTTATTACACAGATGAATAGTATGTATAAATATATGTTTCATCTTATTTTAGGCTTCTATTCAATCCTTACCGAAAGTGATTTTTTTTTTTTTTTTCATTTGCCCATTTTATATTATTTGAAATGGAGCTACCAATATACAAAACATTTATATTTTAAGTACAGTGTTGCAATACTAACCTACAATGATATATACATATATTTTTTTTTATGGTTTAAACTATCACTAAAAATGGTATCAAGCTGCGTACATATCACACACTGGCAGGTTATAATAAATATCAAATTTATCTTACATAAATAAGTAACAAAAAAAAGTATCCATAACCAATGTAATGAATAATGTTATGGAAATGTTTATTATGTAACTTTCTTTTCATCGACATTTACATTTTAAGCATATTAATCAAGCAGGTAGCTTAGTGTCAACATTTGTTCATTTTTATTGGGAATGTACCAAGTTTAACTTAAGTACGTGTGAATAAATACCGAGCACACATATTAAAAAAAAATATACATAAAGACAAAATATATTATATGCAGGATGTTTAAAAAATAAATTAGACTGATTGGTTTTTTTATTTATTTCTATTCAATGAAAACTCAAAACAGGACCAACAAAACACAAACAGGAAAAGATGTTTTATAATGTGTTCTTTATTTTCCTCTCAATTCAATTCCTGCACCCTTGCCCTTTCTTTTAAATAGTTCTGATGAGTGTGGGAAACTCTTTAGGGGGGGAAAAAAATATATCCCCAAACACCCGTCCAAGTCTCGAACCCCAACCATTCACGCACCGGAAAACCAGATTAGACGGAAGTTGTGCATTTTTTTTTTATCTTGTGCCCACCGGTGTGGGTTCTAAATAATAATAATATTTAGCACAGCGTCTTACTACCCGTTCGGGTTATACGCTCTACGTACTAATTACGCTAATGGATTTGGAATCGGGAAGGTTGAAATAGAGGAAGTGAACCCGCATTTGCGTAGAGGGAGAGTGGAAAACCATTTAGGAAAAACCGCCCCCAGTTCACCCGACCAAGATTCGAACCTCGATCTCCCCCGTCCTCAGCGGTCGAGCTCAACACGACAAGCGCGTTAGCCAACTACGCCAACCGAGGCGGGTGTGGTTTCTAAAATATTGGTAAGAGTGAAAACATTACAGTCTTGCCAAAATAATCACAATGATAAATATGGCTTTTTGTAAGAACTTGTATTTTAAACCATTTTAAGGTGGCAATTAATCCCTTACTATAGTTTTCAATGGAGAGTTTTTTTCCCTCGTGGTGGTATTATACATATTTCTGTCATTTTGGTTAAAAAAAACTCTAAAAAAAAAGTTAGACTTGTACAGACGGCATTATCAAAGAGGTGTTAATTAACATGATGCCTCTGCTATGGGCTATGATATAAATATACAAATTAATTGAAAATTTAAACAACAACAAAAAAAAAATGTTGTTCTTCTGAAGAGAACAAACTTTCAAAAATCCCTCACTCGAAATAAATGAACAAATATTGATGCATGGGCCCCGTTAGGTTGAGTGTTAGTGGCTGTTCGAAGCGAATATCAGTCTGCGGCCCGAGAAAGGCTGCGATGTTAGTCGGATGTTTGCAGAGACGCTCTCGGCGAGGGAGAATGGGGATGGGGGTGGGGGGTGTTAAAATGTTAGTCGGCTGCGTGTTGAAGTTACGGTTGAGTCGATCTTACCATCACGCCGGGTTTACCGATATCCCCTGGTCGGCCCTGTTCTCCTCTCAGACCCATCGGGCCCTGCGGAGGTAGGCAACAAAGCAAACATTTTAGTGTCCTTCAGGGTTGAAACCCAATATCATGTACCCTATCTATCATATTGCTATAATATAAATAGCATGAATTCTTTTTTTTTATATATATATTTAGCATCGCGTCTTACTACCCGTTCGGGTTATACGATTTAAGTACCAATTACTCTAATGGATTTAGGAATTGGGAAGGTTGAATTAGAGGAAGTGAGCCCGCATTTGCGTGGAGGGAGAGTGGAAAACCATTTAGGAAAAACCACCCCCCCAGTTCACCCGACCGAGATTCGAACCTAAATCTCCCCGTCCTCAGCAGTCGGGCTTAACACGACAAGCGCGTTAGCCAACTACGCCACCGAGGCGGGTATGAATTTATTGAACAAATCTTATTAAATTTTATGATTTTGTGCCAGATGGTTTGTTGTTAAGGTGCGGTCTAATAGAGCGAAAGTTTTTTTTATAGTTTTTATAGAATTGAAATTTATTGGCCAAAATAAATCTAATATTTCTCCAGTATCAACATAAAGCTTAGTTTTATGCACATGCTAATATAAACAGATCTTGAATATTGGTCGGTCAAAGGTGTCCTGGAATTTTGTCGAAAATTTTTAAATAAAGAGAAAAAGTTTTGACAAAATTCCAGAACATCCTTGACAAATATTCAAGATCTGTTGATATTACCATGTGAAGAAAACTAAACTTTATGTTGCTACTGGAGAAATATTTGATTTTTTTGGGAAAAAAAATTAAATTCTATAAGAAACTGTAAAATTACTCGCGCTCCCTTCGGCCGCACCTTAAGGTTGGCAAGATTTAAAGGGCGAATTTTAAATGATTTTATCTATATTCTCCTTGAGAGAATGAAGACTATCACTTTTAAATTAAACCTAGACCTGCTCTTGAGATCAAATCCCACTCACACGTTATAACCAAACAGAACTTTAATAGAAGCATTTCTATAATATAATAATTTCTTAACAGTTCAAAAAATTCTCTGATCACTTAGATATAAATAATCACAAGTGTTGTCATATTTGAAATACTTCTTCTAATCTGTTATCTGTAATTTAAGGACTCTCTTTAATTCCCTAAACTTATTCACACCATCAAAGGTCTTATCAGTTAAAATGACATCACCTCAATAATTGTTTCAAAACGGGGGCTAAATGTGGGTTGTTACCAGGGCTAGTGCTGCTTAATGGGACTGTACTTAGTAAACTGCTCTCGTCTATCTCATGTAGGGTTTTCGCCACGAGACTGTACTGTGACTGCCTCTTATTCAGTATATTATTATTATTAGCACCGCGTCTTACTACCCGTTCGGGTTATACGCACTTACGCTAATGTGTAATGGTAGGGTGATTGTGAGATGAAATGAAGGACCTACAGTTTAACGTGGGATCCGAACCACGGTGGAGGCCTGGCATTCCCCACATTCACAAGATGTCTTGTCAGAGGTTGAAGGAAGGGTTTGGTAATCAGATAAATCTGTGCCGGGACCGAGGATTGAACCCCGGACGCCAGCATAGAAGTCTGACACCTTACCCCTACACCGCCAGGTCACCCTTATTCAGCATGAAACTGGCCTTTTGAAGGCGCTGAACACACATTATATCCCTATATTATTGTGTATGTGGTTGATCTAATAAAGAGTCAGAGGACGGAAACAGTTTATTGGTGTATTCTCGCCAAGCAGCGATAGTTCTTGCAACACCCCACAAGATGCTAATGTTTTTCAAATTCCACATTTTAAATTAGTCTTTTAACTAAAAAAAAAGCATAAAAATTATGAAATATTTTAAACTTTACGCAGTCCAAATTAAGGTCATTAATGAACATATTTTTGTTCAAACAAATTATATTTATATACACATTTTTGTTGACTATAAAAAAAAATTTTTTTTTTGTAAAACACAAAGTCTGTCTAGTGCTACATCGTCAAAGATGTCAACTACAGTAAACCCTCCATTATTATTATTGAAGAGGAGGCGAGAGGAAATGTATTTGAACTTACTGGCAGACCCATTGGTCCCGGATCGCCCTTCGTTCCTTTCTCCCCCTGAAATTAAACAACCGGACAATATTTAAAACAAAACCAAATTATTTTGATAAGTTTACATTAACCTTGGTCAAATATGTATCTTTATTTGATGGATTGTGCGTCACAAACCGATACCAAACTGCTGTCCACAAGATCAATCCTGATAACATTGGCACACAAAACTAAAAGTGCCACGGTTCGATTCCCGTGTCCATGTTGTCCAATTTCACTTGTAGTGACATTGCTTACTTGGTGAATTCAAAGCTATTTTGTTAAGAGGGTTGCATCTTAACCTAACAACACCCTTAAAACTTAGATGTCGCTGTAATAAATAGAAAAGGAGGCTTAAAAATGGAGCTGTTCACAGTGCGAGGCCTCTTGTACATATGCTAATATCACTTTCCCTCTTCCGCTGATGAGTATAAACACCCACTCCACTATTTGTGCCAGGATAGACTTTATTTATATTTAAAAATAAACATTTTTCTTGTTTCTTATTATAGAAAGACATTTTGCTTCCACGGACTGTTATGATCTACATCTTGGCAGGACGATTCCTACTGGCCATTTTTGTTGATAAACTAAATACCCTGAACTGGAGATTATTAAAAAAAGAAAGAGAGAAATTGCAAAAAATAATAAATCAAGATCAAAAAATAATTAATGTGAGATTTTTTTTTTTTTGTAATATTTAAGAATCTATAGATTTTGTTTCAATATTATGAATCTAAAACTTCCCGAATAAAAACCTAATCTACATTAGTATTGAAAATCCTATCTTGACTTTCGATTATATCAGAGATAGGCAGCACCATGAACTAAAATATTAATTTTCTTAATTTACTGTTGTTATGGCTTCAAACATGTCCAAGGTAATTCTTATTACTTACTTTATGGCATCAGGAACTTGAAAGTTCATTGCCGCACTTAAAAAAGTATGCCACCTATATCTATCTTGAGCTAGTTCTATCCAGTCCACCTCATTACACCCTATCCCTATCTTGAGCTAGTTCTATCCAGTCAACCTCACATTACCCTATCCCTATCTTGAGCTAGTTCTACCCAGTCCATATCATTACACCCTATCCCTATCTTGAGATAGTTCTATCCAGTCTAGTGTCCACAGTCTTATTATAATGTGCTAATTATATTTTGTATCTCCGTTTATTTTGAACTAACCCTTTAACATAATATATTGAATTCTAAATTTGTTAGCTCAATATTAAATCCATCCCAGAGTGTAGGACCATATTTTAGTATTTTAACTTGTTGGATAGTCAGATTTGCTATCGCCCATTTGCGCTGACGTGCGTGAGTCATTCTTTGAAAATATGCATTTTAAAGTGTAACATTTTCTTGCTCTTAAAATATTTTATTATTATTATTATTATTATTCATTATTATCATTATTCAGTTGGCGCTTGCCGTGAGTGGACGTGTTTTTACGGAGCTCCGCGAGTGACCTCATTCCGTGTGCTGAGTGTTGTGTTC
>CABEEJ010006708.1:16901-37392 GCA_901482245.1 Timema douglasi | reverse complement strand
CTCTAAGGTGCTTACGTAATACTTGAACGCCTCCTTATCGTATTGCAATACTGAGCAGGAGGAACATGACATACAGTGTCGGTTCCCCTGTATGTAGACAATTTGCTGCTCTGATGACACAGAACGTTGCTCAGGACACACCATAGGAGGTTGTCTACACGTAGGCTACTCACAATAAGAGGATGTGATGATAGTGAGTATGAAGGTGTGGGCTAGGGGAAGTCTTTAACCTAACTTAAGCCTAATTTGCCAACACCCGGTAACCGTTGAGATAATTCCTCTTAAGGGAAAAATACTCAAGGTATCAGCCGGGAATCAAACTCGGGACTCTTAGATTCGCAGTCAGGTGCGCTGTCCATTCATTACACCACGGGGCTAAATGGCGTTTAGACTTAATGCACTTTATAGACACAATAAATCAACGCACGGCTCGGAAAATTATCTTAACCTAAGACGTTATGCTACACATCCAGCCAGTATGTTTGCAAATTGGAAAACATGATTTACAAACTAACTTAACCTTGGACAATACGTCTAATACTACACCATCAACCCTATATGCTAACTCAGAGGCTCCCAACGTGGGGTCCACGAAGGGTCTTGACGGGGTATGCAAAACAAATATAGGTTTTTAAGCAATTTTTTATTTATATTTTTAAATCCCATAAAAATATCAGTTATTCACAATTCACCCAGACATCTTTTTTTTTCTCGACGACTATTCGACTAAACATTTTTATTATATTTGATTAATATGGAATGTGTTACATAGAATACTATAAATGTGTGCTTAGGTTTTTTAAATTTGACTTCAAATCCGGTCCCATGGTATAGTGGTCAATGCACCCAGCCACGAACTTAGGGGTCCCGGGTTTGATCCCCGGCCGGTACTTTGGGTATTTTTCTCATAAGGGGAATTATCTAAACGGTTGCCAGGGGCTGGTTAATTAGGCTCAAGTCAGGTTTAAGACTCCTTCTAGTCCACACCTCCATATTCCATTATCAGGCTATAATTGAAATAATGTATGTTATTAATGAACTATTTATTTAATGTAATTGCTGTAATGAACAGGGTGCATTCGCGATCCGATATCACATGTGGTGCTATTTCATTTATTAGGGAACAGGGAGGATTAAAATGGGATTGAGCTAGTCTAGTGAATGACGTGGAATAATTACGGTCCCGTTTCAGATTGGATGGCTAGTAAAAAAACATATGTTCTCTCTTGACGAACGCAAGGTCCTTATTTCTCGGCGACCACTACACAAGTGTCGTCATCTCCGCCTGCTAACAGGGGTTGCGTTTAGAATATTCTAGTAAACGTGGCGCATTCATCCCTCGTCTCTCCCCTTTGTCCTCCGAGAAGATTTTGTTTGGGTAGCTGATAGCGGGAGAGAAGGAAGTTGCACCACGTAAATATTTACTGCGAAATATAGTGTAAATTAAATAAATTTTTAATATGATTACGTTGAACTAGATTTGATTATCGCTATCAATTGCTCAAAAGGAATGTATAGAATATAATCGGCACACAATTAACGTAACGTAACCTAACGTAAAGTTTATCTTCGTATTTTTAGATGGAAGTTAACTTGACGTTCACTTAGCGTAAATGTTGTCAGTGAGAGAACTTTCACGTTTCGTAAACGTTAGAGTAAACTGTACCACGTTTTTTTAAGCACCGTGTCTTACTACCCGTTTGGGCTATACGCCTATGTACTAATTACAATAATATATTAGGGATTACGAAGGTTGAATTTCGAGGACATAAACCCGTATTTGCGGAAAAACTATTTAGGAAAATACACCCGACTGTTATCGAACCCTGATCTCCCCGTCTTTGGCAGTCTAGTCTCTAGTCTATTGCGAGAGTAACGCCTCATACCATGCGGCCACGTCAACACGGCTATTTAGTACTCTATTTGTTTGTTCATGGAATGCAGACGACTTCTTTGGTATACTGCTGTTCCTTTGTCCGCGTCTCGCGAACTCATCTTGTTACATTTTATTCTTTATATCAATTAAAGCTTTTATTGCAAGTACTTGCAGCCAAATTAGCCCTGGGTTTCTTTTTTTATTGAACCCTTCGTTTTCAAAGAGTACACATTCACCCGCCTCGGTGGCGTAGTTGGTTAACGCGCTAGTCGTGTTGAGCTCGACTGCTGAAGGACGGGGAGATCGAGGTTCGAATCTCGGTCGGGTGAACTGGGGGTGATTTTTACCTAAATGGTTTTCCACTATCCCTCCATACAAATGCGGGTTCACTTCCTCTAATTCAACCTTCCCAATTCCTAATCCATTAGCGTAGTTAGTACTTAAAGCGTATAACCCGAACGGGTAGTAAGACGCGGTGCTAAATAATAAATAAATAGGTAGGCCTACACACTCCTTTTTTTTTGCTCAAGTTTTTAAGTTACGTTACGTGAATCCTGACCGTAAACACTTGTTTCTGTACGTTAAGTTAAAGTTAAGTGAACGTTAAATAGATCGTGATCCCAGTATAGGCCTTTAGCCTTGTATTTAGCTTTGTAGTTTTTCTTTAGCAAAAGTCATAGAGAACATATTCCTTGGCGTATGAATATTTGTAAGAAGATCTTGAAGTGTTTATAAAAACTGAATAGATGGTAGTTTGACTCTATATATACACCTCCAGGATTTTTTTTTAATATCGAAAATCGATTAATGCTAAGATGGAGTCCCTGGTAGTTTTTGTTATCAATGTGGTAGTTGGCAGACTTGCTGCCAAGGAACTTGGTAGGAGTTTGGCCAGACTGGATTTTCGCTGCCAGCGCTCTAAAGACAATGCAGGAGTTGAGTAAAGAAAAAAAAAAAACCTTGTTAAGTTATATATACCCATTTATACCTACATTTTCGAAATTGCATTTATAAATTAATTGTATATCCTCAGTGGAAGAACGATTAATTTTTTGATTAATGCGTTGTTACATCAACGCGATTTTTTTTAGATATTAAATATATGACTTGCCTTTATTGTCTCTGCATTAGACTTAAAGTTAAGGTTTTTCCGTTAAAATAACGCTCTAATAAGCACATTGTAATACGTCTACGTATATATCTACCTAATATTTATAATCATGTTTCAGTGAAGTGGTTTTATTATTAAAGCTGGCACCTACCACGATCGAATTAGTTTGAACATTTTATTTCTGGTAGCAAAAGTACTGTTATTACTATAACTATGACTTCATAGTTAAAAAAAACTATTAGATACCTTATGCAATATTTATATTGTTATATAAAAAAATTCCACGAACTATTTAAAGTTTTAGAACTTTGTTTGCAAGCCCTCAATAAAACACTAAAATGATAAAATAAAACTAGAACATATTATGGTAGTAGGTTTGCAATAATACAAATTGTTTTATAGTGTATACTAGAATGCCAATGATTGGGGTATAAGGGTTCGAATCTCGGTCAAGTGTACTGAGGTTTTTCCACACTCTATCTACGTAAATGCAGGTACACTTACTATAGATATAACCTTCATATTCCATAACCCATTAGCATAACTAGTACATAACCCGAACGGGTAGTAAGACGCGGTGCTAAAAAAACGATAGTCCATTCTACAGTAGCACCTTGGCTTCTTTGGTGCTGACTGACAGCTCACAGCTGACTTCTGACAGTCAACATTTAGGTATATACCTAAATTTTGACTGTCAGAAGTGACAGCTGCTAAACACATGTTTTTGCAGATCATATGGTTCGGCGTAGGGATACATAATTTGGTCTAGTAACTTTTCAAAGCTTTTAGCTGTCACTCAGCACCAAATAAGCCGTGGGGCTAATGTACCTTAGACTAGAACATTCGATCGCCGGAGTGGGTAGTACGAATGGGTTGGTAAGACGGGCGTGTATGCTGCTGGTAGTGAAAGGGGTATATCAGATCAAACGGAAATATGCTTCTGTTCAGGGGAGAGAGAAGTGTCGATAGGTTCCATGCTACGTCTATGCCTGTCGATAACCATAGCCAGGCAATAAAATCCTGGTCTCAGTTCGTGACGAGATCAAAACGACGTTAACTCTTCTGCGCCCGCTACACGATTTGCCTGCGGACACCAGTCCACGTGTGTATGTGTGTGTGTATGTGTGTGTTTCACTCGTTCGCTTCAATTCAAATTGAACACCATTCAGTCAGGGACAGTATCCAATTTTGGCTCTGCGCTTTTTTCTTTTTTTTTCTTCCACTAGTCCATTTGCCTGCCTGTCTCTCATTTCCCTTGATGAGACGGATGGGGATAAAAAAAAACCTTCGGCGATTGCTATACGGTTTTATGTGGGGTTGTAATTGCTCGATTTTTTTTTTCTAATGGAACAGATTTTTCTTGCGCACATGGGAATAGTGTCAGTTCATTAATTTTTTATTATTTTTTTTTCCCTTCCGAGCCCCATCAATTCTGATTGAAGGGTCGTTTTCATCATCAAGGTTAACGGGTGACTTCTCATTGGTGGTAACGTGGGTTAAGATGTCAGCCTCGTGGCAGGTATGTGGGTTGTCGTTGGTGCAAAGGTCAGGGTTCGATTCTAGACCGAGTGTCTTGAGGCTTATTTAAAAATGGGTTCTCCCTTCATACAAATGCGAGTGCGTTTTCTTTAAATTATACCTGTTCTATCTTTACCGCTTTAGTGTATTTATGTGCGGGTAGTTGGACATCGCATTCGGTATAGTCCGATAAACCTGTTAGAGAACCTTTTTCAAACTGTTTGAAAATTTTCTGGATCCATTCTAGAATTTGGTATACAGAACCTTTTAAAAATACAAACTTTTTTTTGCGGTCAAAAATGATAACATTTTACTATATTATTTTTGTTATTTTATAAGCGTAAAAACCGAACGGGTAGTAAGATGCGGTGCTAAGTATTATTATTATTGTGTTGTTTTATAGGTATTGAAAGTATCTTTCAAAAGTGACAGCTGAAGATTATATGATTTGACGTATGAATACGTGAAAATAATTTATAAAAAAAACCATTTGAGTTATTTGGCGTGCACTTTCTGAATCGACTGATTATATCAGCACATGACTTATAAACTAAAGTGTGTTCACGGTAGGAATTGTTTTCTGAAAGGCCTTTTTCCCTACCAGAAATCTATTATATATTATATATATATCTATTATATATATATTATATATTATATATATATTATATATTATATATATATTATATATTATATATATCTATTATTTCAGAGAGTAATTCCTACTGTGAATGGAGTATAACTTAAATCTAAGACATACACAATATCAAGCACCCACCCCCGCCCCCCGACCGTTAATTCATCATTTTGAAAGGAGAGACCCCACATTTAACTTTTGTTAAGTTCTTGCGGCATGTCTTGAATCGAACCCGAGACCCTTATAACAGTAGACAGAGAGGCTACCGTCTGAGATAGGGTTGTTGGAGTACGTGAAAGTAGATCAATAATAAGCTTTTCTTCCTCTCGGATAAAGTTCTTCCTATGGAAATTGGATTGCACATTTTACATTTCTATAAGATGAGACGGGCTCTGTAGCTTTCACTTTTGACAGATGGAAGTGAAATATGGTGAACATTTGTCATTGTTGGCACCTCTATAACCACTTACCGTATTCTCTAGAAGGTTCTTCGAGGCACCAATAAGATGTACTTGTACAATTGTGTCCTCTTTGAAATAAACTTCTGTATTGCATTTTCTTCCTCTACCCACATCGATAGGTACGTGGGATGAATGCCAATCTAATCTAGTTTGGTTTGCCGGAAACGGGAAGGTTGGGTTTAGAATTTCTGTGGCCAAATGGTTTTTTTTATACTTTCCCTCTATGTAAATACGAGTACATTATCTCTATATTCTACCTTACTCTTCCTTATCCCATTCATCATCCTCATCATTGACAGTTTACAGCCACTGGGAGGTGGTCTGTTTGGAACATAAGCCTCTCCAATGGCTCTTGTCTCCCAAAGACCTCTCTTCCTCCACCGTGACCCACTCCTACCTCCTCCATACTCCTCTGCACTCCTTTCTACCTCCCGTCCCTTAGTCTTCCTCTTGGCCTCCTTTCCGCCACTTCAATATCCAACATCTTCTTTGGTACTTCTCCTCCTCCCTGACCCACTCCTCTCTCCTCCATTCTCCTCTGCACTCCCTTCTGCCTCCCGTCCCTTAGTCTTCCTCTTGGCCTCCTGTCCGCCACTTCAATATCCAACATCTTCTTTGGTACTTTCTCCACCGTGACCCACTCTTCTCTCCTCCATACTCCTCTGCACTCCCTTCTGCCTCCCGTCCCTTAGTCTCCCTCTTGGCCTCCTTTCCGCCACTTCAATATCCAACATCTTCTTTGGTACTTCTCCATTATCATCACTTAGCCGTGTACTATCTTGATCGTGACTTCTCTATCTTGCCATGCACTGACTCCTCTTTAATTATTCCTCTCACCTTTTCATTTAACGGATTCTTGGTCTAGTGGCCAGCATCCCTGGCTTCTGATCTAGAGGTGCTGGGTTCGATCCTCAGCGATGCCATAGGTATTCTTCCTGACAGGGGAAATGCTCCTTTATACAACATGTTATGATTAGCTAAGCTTAAGTTAGGTTAGGTTAAGATTTGCATTGGCTCCCTAACTCTCATTATCACTATCATCACGTGATATCATTGCGGGTATGACGTGTAGACAACCTTCAAGGTACACCCTGGGCAACGTTCGGTTTCAAAGAGCGGCTAAAAGTTTACTCATAGCGACCTAATTAGATACTTACTTATCCATTCTTGTTGTCAGTCCTTTAGTACTCGTCAGAAATTTCATTTCTCAGTCTTGGATTTTGCTTCTATTCTGCTCCTTCATTACCCACGTTTCCACAGCGTATGTTTACTACTAGCATAACAAAATTGCATCTAATACATTCGGGTAGTAAGACGCAATAGAATTAATTTTTTCTGATGGCGCGTACTACTACCCGTTCGGGATAAGCTAACCGTAAACTAAGTGTGCTAAGCTGCGCTAAGATGATTGGAATTAGTAAGGTTGAAGTTAGAGGAACTGTATCCACATTCGTATGAAGGGAGATGTGAAAACATTTTTTTTTTAAATCACCTCCATTATATCTGACCTACCCTCTTCAATGGCTGAATGATGTAAGGCGTCACTCTCATGTCAAACCGTTCTGTCGATAACGGGTAGATCGGGGTTCAGATCGTGGTCGGGTTTACTGAGGATGGGTTTCCTTAAATAGTTTCCCATTCTCTCTCCACGCAAACGTGGGTAGATTATCTATAAAATGTTTCCTTCTTCGTCTTTTCCCCATTAGAGTAATTATAAAATATGCATATAACTGAATATGCAGTAAATTGCGGTTGTATACATTATTAAAAAAAAGTACATCCAGCCTGGATTTGAACCACAATATCTCGCTATTAGAAAACTAAACTAAAATACTTTAAAAGTTAAGTCCGAGCGTGTCAAACGATTGTAAAGATTATAATTTACACATTCCTTTTGATCAATTAATAGAGATAGTCAGATCTAATCCAACGTAATAATATTTAAATATAGATTTACTCTTTATTATATTTTTCGAAGTAAATATCTACTTATTGCAATATTCTCCTGTCTCGCTCTATCATCCACCCAAGCAAAATCTTCTCGGGAAGGACAAAAGGGGGAGGGGGGATACGAGGGACGAATGCATTCAATTACTAGAATATTCTAGAAGCAAAGTCTTCGAAAACAACCCTGTTGGAAAACGGAGATGAGGACTTATCGCGTAGTAACTGAACATTCAGGACCTACATTTTTATATTAGTCACCAAAATCAGAGTCAGGACTAGAACTATTCCACGTCGGTCACCAGATTGGATCACGTTTTATCCTCCCCGTTCTCCAAGAAATAAATGGCAGCGCATGTGATGATGATGATTGTTATTCTTATTAGCACCGCGTCTTACTACCCGTTCGGGTTGTACGCACTTACGCTAATGTGTAATGGTAGGGTGATTGTGAGATGAAATGGAGGACCTACAGTTCAACGTTGAATCCGAACCACGGTGGAGGCCTGGCATTCCTCACATTCACAAGATATCTTGTCAGAGGTGAAGGAAGGGTTTGTTAATCAGATAAATCTTTGCCGGGACCGAGGATTGAACCCCGGCCGCCAGCATAGAAGTCCGACACCTTACCCCTAGACCGCCAGGTCACCCATGTGATGATAACAGACCGCAAATTCACCCAGTTCAATACATCAATGACGCCGAATAAACACTTTATCAAATTAATCTCCATAAGTGATTTCAATTATAGCCTGACAACAAATCACATCAATCTAATCGGAATAAAATCAAAACTCTTAAATTGTGATCTCTTGTCATTATAAGAAAGTGTCGCCCTTCGCGGGGTATGAATCGCGAACTCTTAACATTACAAAAAATAAAAGCTCCAACATGTAGGTACGAGTTTTCATCACACAATGTGGAGTGATAACACACATTGGCCGTAAATAAAGGCAGTTTTGTTGAGTGGTTCGTACTATAAATAAAGTCGGCTTAACATCGTGACGCGATTTTCATCAAACATTGTTAATATCATTTTGTTAAATAAAGCTGTTTCATTTTGAAGTGTTGCGTTTCACTTTGGAATCAGGTTCTTTGTAGGGCATTTGTGTTTTATTTTATTTTATGTTTCGCTTGAAATATTATGAAATTAAATTAAATTTAAACCTCCACCATTAAAAAATACTTTTATAAAGGATTGTATACAACAACTATATACGCTTTCCTTTAAAGAAAAAAACAACAACTGCAGCGTTGGTATTAAAAAACAGAAGCTCTCTTTTGAACATTTTCCCTCGAACGGTTGTTTTTAATGATGACATGGCAACCATCATTTTTAGCCAACCCCCCCCTCCCCCCCGTTTTTTTACTTTCTCGCTATCTTACAGGTAGAGAAAGTATTGTTATTGTAAAAAAAATCGAACTTGGTATTTTGATGAATCTCGACGTCTCATGGCCCCCGAATCTGAAATAGTGGTTTTCTAATTTCCGTCTGTCTGTCTGTCTGTACCTCCAACTAGAGCCTAAACTGTTTTGCTGATCGGGTTAAAACTTGGTATCTAAGGTTTTTATAGGGTTGCTCCGAGGGGTTTTTGGAATTGGATATTTAACCCTAAAATTAAGGGTAGTTTACTGAAGGGCAAAAATAGAAAAAGTCGATTTTCTCTAAATCGGCTGTAATGATTTTGATTAAATTTCATTTATAAACATTTATAAATATTACAAACAAAATAGATACTCTCAATATTTCGGCAAAATGACTTTAAGGGCTCCGGTCTGATACGTAAATTCTCATTTTGTATCATATCTGCGAAACTATTTGAGAAATGAAATTACTTATCATTACAAATATGTAGATCTACTTATAATACAAATATTTTAATCGAAGCATATTTTTATAAGACCAATAACTTTCAAGCTATACGCTTATATATATATTTAATTTTTCGAACACTAAAGGTAAAGTATGGCGACCGTAAAAAAAAACCTAACTTGAAATGTTGACGGATGTCGACGTCTCATGACCCCCCCTGAACCCTAAAATGTGGTCTTTGCAATCCCGTCTGTCTTTGTGTGTTTAAACTTAAAATTAAGAGTAGTTTAATAAAAGGCGAAGGTGACCTGGCGGTCTAGGGGTAAGGTGTCAGACTTCTATGCTGGCAGCCGGGGTTCAATCCTCGGTCCCGACATAGATTTATCTGATTACCAAACCCTTCCTTCACCTCTGACAAGACATCTTGTGAATGTGGGGAATGCCAGGCCTCCACCGTGGTTCGGATTCCACGTTAAACTGTAGGTCATCCATTTCATCTCACAATCACCCTACCATTACACATTATCGTAAGTGTGTATAACCCGAACGGGTAGTAAGACGCGGAGCTAATAATAATAATAATAATAATAATAATAATAAAAGGCGAAAAGAGAAAAATTAGATTTTCTCAAAATCGACTCTAATTATTTTGATTAAAATTCTTATCTAGGCGTTGATTAAGTTTATACATAAAATTGCTATTTTAATTTTTCCACGAAAATGATTTTTAGGGTACGAAAATGTCTGTATCTCCGCAACTATTTGAGATACTAAATAACTTCTTATTTCAAAATTGTAGTCCTACTAAAAATTAAAAAAACTTTTATTTGAAATATATTTTTATAAAATAAATAATTTCTTAAATATTGGCAAATATATTAATACAATTTTGTGAACTTAAGTTGTAAAGAGATACTGCTTAAGTTTTAACGCAATAATTCTCCAATGCCATGGAGTAATTAAATACAAGTTTCTCAGAAATTTATGTTGTTCTTCCTTAACCCTCTTAGGAAAAATGTTTGTACAACAATGATCTATCTCCTTCATTTTAGACTCAATAGTCAATATTTAATCTTTTATTGCTAAAAATTTATAAATGAGAAATTTAATAGCACTGCGATTACATGAAGATGTGCAACGCCTAATAAAATGTCGAAAATTTTAACCGGAAGTTGAAATTTTAATACGAAGTGTTGACCCTTGTGGATACAATATTTATGTTTTTTATCGGTTCAAAGATACAATTTGTTGACATTAATTCTTTAAAAATAAAATTATAAAATTTAAAACTGCGACTAAAAAAAAAGTTTTACATAAGGATAGTGCAATTTATTCTTGGGTTTGCTAGTGTATATTATTTTGATTCCCTTATTTTACGAGGTTTTAGTTAATATTTAAATTTTTAAACAATAGAGTGAGAAAGTCCGTGCGAAGCTCCGTACCATTTATTTAAAAAAAATTACAGTGTATTACAAAGTGAATATTTGACGTTTGCTCTGGATATCTCTTGTTGCTGCCCCTGGTTGCGTTGAAATACAATTCTATTGTAAATAATATATATACAAAGTAAACAATGTGCAGAGCGAGAGAGAAAATCGCAATATCAATAAGTGGGAATTGTTTCGTTAAGGACGTCACCTGTGACGTCATGGTAAATATAGCTAGGATGTGTCATGTTAATTTATTTACGTTTAATGGTGCGGGATTCTAACAACACTCTATTAAAACAAAAACCATGAATTATAAAAGAACTCTAAAAAAATAATTAAAACTGTAACAAAATTAACTTTTTAAAGTTAAAGTAGTTTTTAAAGCACTTTTTCAAAAAAATCATCTACAAATAAGTCTATTTGGTTTATTCATGAAAATGACCAGTAGTAATCTTATTTCCAAGATGTAGATTAAAAAAGATCCGTGGAAGCATATATCCATTTAAAATAGAAAACCAAATGAAGGTAAATTTGAAAGGCAAGTCAATACTGTCTACGCGCAAATAATAAAGCGAGTGTGTAAACTCGTCAGTGGAAGAGAAGTAAGTGTTATCAGCATATATAATGGTACTGCGTCTTACTACCTGTTCGAGCTATACGCGCGTGTGATAATTACGCTAGTGTGCTAGGGAATAGTAAAGTTGAAATATTAAAAAAAAATACACGCATTTGCTTGTAGGGAGGGTGAGAAACCATTTAGTAAAAATAAACCTCATTACACCCGACTGGGACTCCGACCCCGATCGCAGTTTGGTATATTGCGAGAGTGACGTCTTAGACCATTCGACCACCGATAAGGGTAGTGGATGTAATTAAAGAGAATATAAATTTAAAAAACAGCCCTTATAGGGCAAATACGACCAACAAATGGAAGAGGGTAAAATATAAGAATAAGAAAAACTCCTAGCCCATACCAGGATAGTTCGCCCTTAGCACGCTTAACATACATAGAACATAGGTATATATATATATCATAGCAGTGCGTCTTACTACCCGTTTGGTTTATAAACTTATGTACTAACTACGCTAATGGTTTTAGGGATGAGCAAGGTTATTATTACATGAAGTGTGTAAAATGCGAGTGATGACTGGTTTGGCGTAGACACTTATAATCACGGAGACTGATGATCAAATCTTGGCTCTCCCATTTTCATTTTTTATTTTATAAATATATCGTGTTTTTGAACAAAGCATTACACCTTATCTCTATCTTAAGTTAGTTTTATCCATTCCACCTCATTACATCCTATCCCTATATTAAGTTAGCTTTATCCAGTCCACCTCATTACACCCTATCCCTATATTAAGTTAGCTTTATCCAGTCCACCTCATTACACCCTATCCCTATATTAAGTTAGCTTTATCCAGTCCACCTCATTACACCCTATCCCTATATTAAGTTAGCTTTATCCAGTCCACCTCATTACACCCTATCCCTATATAAAGTTAGCTTTATCCAGTCCACCCCATTACACTCTATCCCTATATTAAGTTAGCTTTATCCAGTCCACCTCAGTACACCCTATCCCTTTATTAAGTTAGCTTTATCCAGTCCACCTCATTACACCCTATTTCTTTCAGGTCCATTCTAATGTCATTCTCCAATCTGCGTCTAAGTCTTCCCAATGGTCTTTCCACGTTGGGTTTACCATTCAACGAGCCAGTTTCCTAGTAAGACTTAGCTGGCCTCAAGTGCGGTGCTATACTAAATACAGGCTGACGCCTAGCTAGACTAGGAAACTGGCTCAATACCTCTAACGCGATTCTAGTTTCCTTCATTATTCTGATAACTGTTACCAGTGAGATTTTATTAAGCTAACAAAGTTTGGTGATGAGTGCAGGGTATGTATCTCAATTATTCTCATCCGTTTTTGGACCATTTATTTTCCTAGGTGCTTTGTTTTCAGGCACCTTAAATTTATTTTCGTCGAGTAAGGTAAGATACCATGTTTAATACAATTTAAAAAATGTATGTGTTTTGTCTTACGACAGGCCCATTCCTTTTGTCAGTGAACTTAAACTGCCAATGTACCTTGTCCTCTGTCTCCACCTTCAGCTCCCATAATTTTCTTCTTTTCTTGAAGTCATTTAATATTTGAATACTCCTTCTTCCTAAGCTCCTCTTTCCCTCAACCTTGCCTTCCATGACGTCGTGCAGAAGACAGTTCCTCCTAAGGTTGTGTCTTATCCAGTTTCCTTTGTACTCACGAATAACATACAAAATGGTTATTTTCTCATCCACTCTTCTTAGGACTTCTTCATTTGTCACCCGGTATGCCTACCTGATATAGAAATTAATATACTTAAAATTCAATGCCATAAATCCTAAACGATCATGTTGATACCTTTCGACTCAATTTTTGCTTGAGCGATATTTAAAAATAATAAACCCAGGTCTAGAGTAGAGAAGTGCAAAGGAGTGATGTACAGGGGCTAGAGCAGGGTACAGGCTAGGAGTTACAAGAATGAACAAGGTGATAGAAAGAGAGAGAGAGAGAGAGAGAGAGTAAAGGAGAAAACCCTGCAGGGTAGGATAAAGAAGGTGAAATTGGGGTGGTATGGACATGTGGATCAAGAGGATGGGAGAGGGGAGGATGTTCGAAAGGAGGTGGTAGGCAGAAGGACAAGAGGAAGACTCGGGGACAAGTGGCTGAATGGAATGTGGAAGAGTGTGAGGAAAGGAGTAGGTCGGGCTGGCGTGGAGGAAGAAAAGTGGTGGGAGGAACAGGAGTAGATGGATAGGCTTGTGTTTGAGACTGACCCTGCCAGTGGCAGGAAACTGTATGATTATAATGATGATGATGATGATTATGAAGTCCCTTATTAATTTTATGTGTATTTCTGGACGTCTTCAAAGCGGTTCGTCACTCTGATATGCAGGCCCACTGGCCCGCCTTAAGAAAATGACGATAAATTGACATCCTAAAGAATGATCACTCGACACTTGTCCTACGCGTACTGGTTCTCACCGTGAATTATTCATCCACGTCATTTGGACTGGGAAGCTATCAGAAGAATGAGGTTGAAAGCATTCGACTTCAAATAAACCTAGTCACACTTTATTCAAAAGAAAAATACTTTTCGCTTTAACATTTAAATAACCTCTTTCCTTTTAATGGCAGGTTTTCTCTGAATCGCTTTTAGTAGGCTAAAGCTAATCTGGTAATCGATTGTCAATTTCGGTTCCGTTGTGTTCTTTTTTATAACTATTTTTTTTCCATTCTTTTTTTCTTTAATTCACCGGTATGAGTAAATTACTTCCTAATGATTTTTCAGTTTCATTTAATGGCTAAAGTATTTGTGGAAAAAGTAGTTCGTGAATTGATATCCAATTCCGTCCCACTATACTCCCTGCTTCGCGTCTTACTACCCATCCAGACTATCAACATAATTAAACTAATACGGGGTAGGAGTGAGAAAGTTTACCCACATTTTCCTCGAGAGAGAGTGGAAAATTATTTATGGAAAAATAAAACCCTTCGGTACGCCAGACCGGGATTTGAAATATCAGACCTCCCCCCGTGAACGAATAATTTTACTAGATAAGACCGATTACTATGTCCACGCGTTCACTTGTATATGCCATTTTGTTTTAATTCGCGTTTTAGATGAGTTAGCCAACTCAATTAAATTTCCAAGGGACCTTTGTTGGTTTATAGACAGGGCCTTAAGCTTGACTCACACGTTTGTCGAAAATATATAGCAGAAACTGCCTCAGTGGCTCAGAAATTCACTCCCAGTATGCTGACCTATGATGTATTGCTACGCAAAATATAAATAGGTGGTGAATAATATATTTTATTTTCTAGTGGATACATATTGTCGCGATACGGTATATTCTACACGTACCTGCGATCTGAGATATCTTATAATTTAAACACATTTTATTATGCTATTTAATATAACTTTTATTTAGAAATTACAGAAACCCTTTTTTGTTTAACTGTCGAAAAATGTAAATGCTTGAAAGTTGGTTTACTTTATATATTGCAATGATTCCGTTTTATTGAATTGATTTCTATTGCCTTTAAATTTAGGTCGTGTCACTTTTATTTAGTCTTACTGTACTGTTGCCGTTTTATTTCCGTACACGTGCAAGCAGGCTATAGTGAATAACATTCAGTCTGCTTGTTTACAGCTCTCGCAATAATTAAAGAAAGAGAGCAATATGCTTCATTTGTAAATTATATTGTTGTTACGTTTTTTTAGAAGTAGTTTTACTTGTATCCGTAAGAGCTCAGCAGCTCCTGAGCAGAATCTGAGTTTGAAGTCTGATAATTAGGGTTTGTTTCTGCTTTTACTGCGCAGAGTTGTTAACTGTCGATCCGGGCTAAGACGTGTGTGTGCCGGTATGGCAAATTTATAATGATCTATACGTATAAAGTAAATCAACTTTCAAGTATTTACTTTTTTCGATAATTAAACAAAAATTTATTTCTGTAATTTCTTAATAGAAGTTATATTAAATAACATAATAAAATGTATTTAAATTATAAGATATTTAAATCGCAGGTACGTGTAAAATATACCGTATCGCGACAAATGGCTTTCCCAATCGCAAGGCACGATAAAAAAAAACACTCATGGAAAACTCGGGAAATTAAGAGGTGCTCACCGACGGCTCGATAAAACACTCATGGAAAACTCGGGAATGTAAGAGGTGCTCAGCGACTAATTCAAGGGTGGCTGCAGCAGCGAAGCAGCTGTTACACATACAGGCGTTCCTGTAGGATCTTCATCAACAATGTAGAATAGCAACAAAGCATCGAAGTAACCAATAATGCAGAATAGTAACAGAGCATCGAAGTAACTGATCAACGGATGTTGGAGAACCACCGAGGAACAGATCGACAGAATAGCACTAGATAAATCTTGACGTTTCATAAAGCCCCGAATCCTAAAAAGTGATTTTTGAATTTCCATCTGTCTGTCTGTCTGTCTGTACCTCCAACTAAAGCCCAAACTATTTTGCCTATCGGGTTGAAACTTGGTATCTAGGGTTTTTTATAGGGTTGCCCCGAGGGGTTTTGGAATTGGATCTCTCACCCTAAATTTAAGGGTAGTTTACTGAAGCGCGAAATAAGAAAAAGTCGATTTTCTCAAAATTGGTTCTAACGATTTTGATTACATTTCATTTCAAAACATTTATAAATATTACAAACAAAGTGGCTACTCTCAATTATTCGGCAAAATGACTTTAAGGGCTCTGGTCTGATGCGTAAATTCTCACTTTGTATCATATATCCGAAACTATATGAGATATGAAATTACTTATCATTGCAAATATGTAGAGCTATTTATAATACAAATATTTTATTTGAAACATATTTTTTATAAAAAAAATCTAACCCGAAATGTGTATAGATGTCGACGTCTCAGGAACCCTGAACCTTAAAAAGTGGTTTTTGAAATGACGTCTGTCTGTGTGTGTGTTTAATCTTAAAATTAAGAGTGGTTTATTAAAAAGCGGAAAGAGAAAAAAATAGATTTGATCAAAATCGGCTCTAACAATTTTGATTAAAATACTTATCTAGGCGTTGAGTAAGATTATAAATAGAATGGCTGTTTTCATTTTTCCATGAACATGATTTTTAGGGTACGAAAATTTCCGCATCTCCGCAACTATTTGAGATACTAAATAACTTCTTACTGCAAAATTGTAGTACTATTAAAAATTTAAAAAACTTTTATTTGAAATATATTTTTATAAAATAAACAGTTTCTTAGATATTGGCAAATATATTAATACAATTTTGTGAGCTTTAGTTGTAAAGAGATACTACTTAAGTTTTAACGCAATAATTCTCCAGTGCCACAGAGTAATTAAATACAAGTTTCTCAGAAAGTTTATGTTGTTCTTCCTTAAACCTCTTAGAAGAAATGTTTGTACAACAATAATCTATCTCCTTCATTTTAAATTCAATAGTCAATATATGCATGTTTTATTGCTCAAAATTTATAACTTAGGAATTTAATATCAATGCAATGACCTGAAAATGTGCAACACCTAATAAAATATCAAAAATTTTAACTCTAAGACGAAATTTTAATACGAAGTGTTGACCCTTGTGGACCCAAAATTGATCAATTTTATTGGTACAAACATACATACAACATTCTTTAAAAATAAAATTATAAAATTTAAAACCGGGATTAAAAAAATGTTTTACGTAAGTATAGTGTAATTTTTTCTTGGGTTTGCTAGTGTATATTATTTCTTTTCACATATATTACGAGTATTGAGTAAATACATACATTTTTAAACTATAGAGCGAGAAAGTCCTTGCGGAGTTCCGTACCATTTACTTTAACTTTAGGTCCACGAAATTGATTTTTATACTGTTTGGCGGACAGAGATGTTCCTCTTTTCTCATTGTTTCTGTAACATCGTATATTATACTCTTTATAGGGGTGTTCCTGCAACAATGTAACATATTTCTTTCCATATATCTTACGCGCTTTAAATAGCTATCTCAATTTTCAGGTAAAGGAGTGACAATGATAGATAATAACAGGGGCACACGTGGTTTAAGGCGCCAGTCTTGCAATAATTGTAAAATTGACAAAAACCTAAGACATACGTTGTTTAACCTGGGTTATAAAGAATATCCCCTTCGAATTTCGTTAAAACTTCTCCAAGTTTTTTTCGATAGTAATCGCTCAAAGATGGACGAAATGCCAAATAGTCGAGTTAAAAAAGGACCTCGCTTTCCATTCCGCCTATAACAATTTTTTTTTAGCACTACCTTTTACTACCCGTTCGGATTATACGCTTGTGCACTAATTACGATAATGGTTTTAGAGATTGAGAAGTTATATTTTCAAAAAGTGTACCCATATTTGCATGGAGAGAAAATGGAATACCATTTTGAACAAAAATCTCAGTACACCTTATCGAGATTCGAACCTCGATCTCCCCAGTCATCGGCAGTCTAGTCAACTGCAGGACCACGCGGCCACCGGTGCGGGTAGGGGTCTATCAATTTGTGGAAGGCGGAGGGGGGGGGGACATAGAACCTTGATCCCCCACCTTTCCTCTACCTTGGTTTCTGTCATATGTGAACTTGACAACTCGTGGAAATGCTTGTCTTGTTATCCCCGACAGATTGTATGATTCTTACCTGGATATCTGAATTAACACTGTTCATCAGGTAGTTATACTTGTTACACTTAAAAATATGTAACCTACTTCGGTGGCCGCATGGTCTAAGGAGTCATTCTCTTTCTAGACTAGGCTCCCAATGACAGGGAGATCGGGGTTGGAATCCTGGTCTGATATACGGATTTTTTTTTTACAAAATGATTTTCCCACGCTTATTTCAAGAAAATGTGGGTACATTGATTTTAAATTCAAACTCCCTAATCCCTAGATCATTAGCATAGTTAGTGAGATATGAACATTTAGTAAGATACGGTGCTAAAAAACAAAAAAAAAATTCAGCTATTTTGTTAAATTCGAGATTTCGATATTTTGAGATGGGCCCCCAATCATCTAGAACGATTCGAGACTCAACCATAATTATTTTATTCAAAAAATGCACAAAATACTTTAGACACATTAAATGAAAATAAACCAATTTTCATTGTATCCCCCCCCCCCTACCCTCCTGCCCTCACACCTGGCTCAGGACTAAATCCCATTTTTCCTGTCGTCAGGGAAAATTCTCGTAAAGGTTAGTTGATTTTCCATCTCTCTGAACATTTTATCTCTATCCCAGTCTCTTGTTTATTGCTCTTGATATTCTAAGAGTTGTAGATAATAAAATATTTCTATTCTGGGAATGACTCTCTCCTTCTCCATTTTTAAGATATGAATGTTTTATTAAGTGCTCTTTGAATTACTTTTTACACTTCGTGAAGTGGTTGACAAGGGATTTTTTTTTTTCTCTTCAAAATATTACTTTGTGTCAGTTTGTTTGACTCTTTTCTGGAAATTACTTTTACATATTTTTATTTTTAGTGTGTTTAAATACTCGTACTTAGCTATGATATAAACTGTAAATGACTTAATGTAGAACATACAGTGCATATATCTAAATAATAAAGTTAGTTTTAAATAAAATATAATGTTGTAATTCAAGAAATTGAGTGTTAATATCCATTAAGAGTGATTAGGAATTCTAGATATTGAATAGGATTAGAGTCTAGATATTTAGCGAGAGTTTGAGAAATTTGAGAAGAAGATGGGAGATTCAGTGAGAGTGTATGAGATTTGGCGCAGACTTGGAAATTCGTTACGGACGTGGGAGATTCAGTGAGGGCATGGGGAACTCGGCGTGGATGTGGGATATTCGGTGAGAGGGTAGGAGATTTGGTGTGGGCGTGGGATATTCGGTGAGAGGGTAGGAGATTTGGTGTGGGCGTGGAAGATTCAGTGCGGACGTGGGAGATTCAGTGTGGACTTGGGAGATTCAGTGTGGGCGTGGAAGATTTAGTGAAAGCATGGGAAACTCGGTGTGGATGTGGGATACTTGTTGAGAGCGTAGGAGATTCGTTGCGGACGTGGGAGATTCAGTGTGGGCGTGGAAGATTTAGTGAGAGCATGGGAAACTCGGTGCGGACGTGGGATATTTGGTGAGAGCGTAGGAGATTCGGTGCGGACGTTGGAGATTCAGTGTGGGCGTGGAAGATCCAGTGAGGACATGGGGAACTCGGTGCGGACGTGGGATATTTGGTGAGAGCGTAGGAGATTCGGTGCGGACGTGGGATATTTGGTGAGAGGGTAGGAGATTTGGTGTGGGCGTGGGAGATTCAGTGCGGACTTGGGAGATTCAGTGTGGGCGTGGAAGATTTAGTGAAAGCATGGGGAACTCGGTGCGGACGTGGGGTATTTGTTTAGAGCGTAGGAGATTCGGTGTGGACGTGGGAGATTCAGTGTGGGCGTGGAGGATTTAGTGAGAGAATGGGGAACTCGGTGCGGACGTGGGATATTTATTGAGAGCGTAGGAGATTCGGTGCGGACGTTGGAGATTCAGTGTGGGCGTGGAAGATTTATTGAGAGCATGGGGAACTCGGTGCGGACGTGGGATATTTGGTGAGAGCGTAGGAGATTCGGTGTGGGCGTGGGAGATTCAGTGTGGGCGTGGAGGATTTAGTGAGAGCATGGGGAACTCGGTGCGGACGTGGGATATTTGGTGAGAGCGTAGGAGATTCGGTGTGGATGTGAGAGATTCACTGTGGGCGTGGAAGATCCAGTGAGGGAATGGAGAAATCGGTGCGTACGTGGGAGATTCAGTGTGGGCGTGGAAGATTCAGTGCGGACGTGAGAGATTCGGTGTGGACGTGGGAGATTCAGTGCGGACGTGAGAGATTCGGTGCGGACGTGGGAGACTCGGTCTGGGTGTGGGGAGATTAACAGATGGTCAGAAAAGGAAAAATCGTTGATAAAAAAGAGAGCACGTAAGAAACTGAGAAATATTATAGACAGAGAGAAAGACACATTGTAGATATCAAGAGATCGTATGATATATTGGAGGAGCTGTGAACTAATATGAGAACTTTAACCCAGTAGTGGAAGATAGTATAAGAAACCGTGAAGAGGGGACGGGAGGGGGGGCACAAGCAAAGGGAAGAGAAAACTCGAGAAGTAACCAAAGTGAGAAATCGTTTTGAAACACACAAAGAAAGAAAGTAAAAAAAAAAAA
>CABEEJ010006707.1:0-37408 GCA_901482245.1 Timema douglasi | reverse complement strand
CCATGATTCCCCCAAATAAAAAGTATGGATACGTCACTGTACACAAAAATGAGCTCAGGGGCGGCGGAGCATTTTATGTTAGGAGGGGGGAGGGGCGGGATAGGGTGAAAATTAACATTTGGGACCCTCAAAGATGAAGTTTAGTACGCTGCCGACAGTGCAAGACAACTTTTTCAGAAGCGGCTTTGATTTAAATCAATGTTTTGCGAACTTAATTTAATCAGGATGGCAACCATTGCTATGTACTGTACGTCCCCCAAATTTCGTGGAATTATTTGGTATGAGACGTCCTTAAGTCCAAGCGTTATACATTTAGAAATCCTTTTGCAGAAGACGTAGACCTATTCAAAACAAAAAAAATAATTAAAAACCTACTGTAGAGATTTAAACTAGTATTAATTAAAATAATATTTTTTGCTCCATACTTATAGACTTAATTGTAAACTGTCCCATATTCTTGAGCTCCCCTAGTGGATCATTACGACATAGTAGGGGTTCGATGCACCCCCTTTGAGGACCACTGATCGAAACTAGAAAGTTAATAGATATCCCCAAGCCTTCAGCACCCATTTCAATCTCTAAGGAGGGCTGTCAGATCCCAAGCCTTCACCTAAACCCATTCATATGCCGTTGTATGCAAGACTTACAATTTAAACTTCGTTTCTTCGAAAACTATCAACACTTTTGAGCCCGTGGAATTGAGCCAGTCTGATTCAGATAGAAAGAAACCTTTTTTGACAGTTACAAAAGCTATGAATGTGTATGTATTAATGACCCACTCTGTGGTCAGAGTTCCTGGGTATATATGTCCCAGGTTCGATCCCCGATGCTTCCAGATTTGTCTGGAACGGGGTCAACTTAGCCTCGGGAGGACAAAAATGAGGAGATACGTGAATTAAAGGGTAGCAGATCCTTTCTAGAAAACTGAGACTAATGACTGGAAGTTTTTTTATGCTGACCACATGGCACCTATCTATGGAAGTAGGAACTATCTTCGCCAACAGACGGCGGCCACTTTGTTGATATTGCTCAATTGCGAGCTGATGCCAAGGAGTTTTTTTTCTCTCCATATATTCATACGTCAAATCACGTGTTCTGAAGCTGTATTTTCAATTGATAATATGAATAGTGCCTACAAATAAAATAATAAGATTAATAAAGTAAAATGTTCTCAATGTTGACCGCAAAGAATAAAGTTTATTTTTACCAGGCTCCTTCTTGAGTGATGGCATTGCAATGTTGGTGAATGGGAGAATATGGCGCCTCGAGACTGATTGAAAAAGAGTATACAGTCTCTCAGACTTGTTTCATTACTTGGTCATTGGCAGTATGGGCGTATAAAGGTGAGGGTCAAGGGTTGGTCCAGACACTTCTTGCAAGTTGATGTACTCCCCCTTACTAAACCCTGATTTTGGTTGGATGAACAGTAGAAAAAACTCAAAGATATTTCTTTGAAAACAATATTGATAACATATTACTATTTTATTTGTGTTATTTTATAGGTATTAATAATATCTATATATAGTGACAGCTGCAAATAACATTACTTGATGTATGAATATATTAAAATTGTTTTAGTAACTAACTACTGTTCTTCCTACCAAAATCAACCTATACCTATTCATTTTATATGTCATTAGCCAAATAATTTAATATTAGATGCATTCCTTAAAACCTATTGTAACTCAAAATAAGATAGTGTTTTTGACAATGTGAAGATAATAGGAATTTGATTACGTCATTGCTTACGTAAATCACCCAGTACAAAAAAGTTATATTTTAATACTAAAACACTCACATATACATATATTTTTTCAGGAGTAATAACGTACTTTAATTATCATCTAAAGTTTTAAAATGGGATTTTTTTTTAGAACCGCGTCTCGCTAACCGTTCGGGTTGTACGCTCATGTACTAATTAAGCTAATGGTATGGAATTAGGAAGATTATATTTAGAGGAAGTGTATCCGTATTTGCGTGTAGGAAGAGTGGAAAACCATTTTGGAAAAATCACCCTCAGTATACCCGACCGTGATTTGAACCTTAATCTCCTCGTCATCGGCAGTCTAGTCTACTGCGAGAGTAGCGCGCTAAACCACGCATTCACCGAGGTGGGTCGACCTGATTTTTAATAAATTAATTTGTTTTCCATGTCACTTTGTGTAAGTATGTAATGCGCTGGCTTGTGTACTGAGTTATGTCACAAGCTCAACCAATCAGAGGTCTTTCTACATATGGGGCTACCTCTATTCTCTCTACATTAGTTTATGGTACAGTAAGTAGCCCCATGGCTTCTTTGGTGCTGACTGACAGCTCACAGCTGACTTCTGACAGTCAACATTTAGATATATACCTAAATTTTGACTTTCAGAAGTGACAGCTGCTAAACACATGTTTTTGCACATAATCTGGTTTGGCGTAGGGATACGTAATTTGGTCTGGTAACTTTTTAAAGCTTTCAGTCAGCACCAAAGAAGCCATGGGGCTACTGTACATCCAAATGGTCTCGGAGAGCAAAAAGACTTTCTTGGGATGAAAAGAGTTAGTGGGTCTGGAAAATGAGTCAAATATCTTTAATATCTACTAAGATAGTACTTGAGAAATACACACGCTTCGAAACTTCAGTCCCCATACACCCGTCCCCCATAAATAGCGTACCATAAGAACCATATAGACAGACGTATTACGTCAACTTTCTAGTGGAACCCCCTCCCCCCTCCTTGAAAAATAAGCTTTCTACGCCCTTGATTGTCGGATTGTCAGCGCCAGGTGGATGTATCGATACTTAATTGCCACCAGCAGTCTTACCCAAGGCCGTCCAGGAAGTGTCGTGTGGAAGGGAACAATCAGGCAGTTTTCCCCCTGCCCTCCCCNNCCCCAAATCACCCAACCATAACTCTTGTTCAATAGCGAATCTTTACATATCCACAACACTTATGCAATAAAATACCACGTGTGTTGTCCATTTTATTTTACTGCGCCACATCTTACTACCTGTCCTATCCGTATTTAACCACATTAATGGTTAAGGGATAAGGATAGTAGAATTAAGAGGAAATGCGCCTTAATTTGTGTAAAGGGAGAGTGGGGAATATTTAGAAGAAGAAGAAAAAATCCACGGGCATCCAGCTGGGATTTGAACCCCAACCTCTCCGTCACCGGCAAACCAGACTAGATGAGCTTGACTTGAAGTCCGCGTGACCACCGATGTGGACGGGTCGCTGATTTTCTGGACACGTTTCTTTTAAAGCCGGTTAGCATTGTAAATATAAGACAAAGCCCTAATGCAGCTTTATAATGGAAGTAAACATTTATCTTATGTTTATGTACGCTTTGCTACAGTAGCCCCATGGCTTCTTTGGTGCTGACTGACAGCTTTAAAAAGCTACCAGACCAAATTATGTATCCCTACGCCGAACCAAATGATCTGCAAAAACATGTGTTTAGCAGCTGTCACTTTTGACAGTCAACATTTAGGTATATACCTAAATGTTGAGTGTCAGAAGTCAGCTGTGAGCTGTCAGTCAGCACCAAAGAAGCCATGGGGCTACTGTATACAGAAATGTAGCAAAGCGAGCTTACCTTGCTTGTTTACACTATGGTTCAGCTTGTAGGATAGGGTCATAGTATAACCCAGTAATGGCGAGACTTTTCCGACCGGTGTGTCACATAAGGCCTAGATGAAATTTGAACTAGTCCAATGTACCACCTCTTATTTACTTTTTTTAATGAGTATTTAAAAATCAAAGCTTGTTGACTATTATGAAATGTAATAACAACCCTAATAATTTAATAATAACTAGATTTTTTTAAGTAGAATTTAATTGTTAAAGTGGATGTCTTTAAAAGTACATATTAATGTCATTAATTATATAAATGCTCAAATTAAAATATATACATATACTTTTTTTCCCCATTATAGTTTGAAGCCTGCTGTATTTTTCTAGTCAAGATATTTACGTTCGGTTCATAGATTTTTTCTTCAACAGCATACAAGATGATTTCTAACCGTTTACTGACTTCACAAAGTTTATTGTGACATGTGGATGACAAGGCTATGTAAATAAAGTTGACTTCAAAATATAGTACCACGTTGGGAAAAGTTTTATTTAGCTTAGTTTAATGTTTTCGGCGTCGGCGTCGGCGTCAGCGTCAGCGTGTGTCAGCGTAACATCCACATCTTGTTCACGTGCCACTGGGTCGCACGAGTGCCATAGACTTGCCATCCCTGCAGGCCCGGATTAACCATAAAGCAAACTAAGCACATGCTTAGGGCATCAGGAGAAAAGGGGCATCACAAAGTTACACACACACACATATATATATATATCTTTAGCAAAAAAAATTCACGAACAACTTAATTTTTAGTACACATTTGACTTAACAGACACGTAAAGAAATTTTGTTTTATTTATGGCTTATTTTGCTTATTTAATATTATTATTATTACTATTATTATTATTATTATTAGCACCGCGTCTTACTACCCGTTCGGGTTATACGCACTTACGCTAATGTGTAATGGTAGGGTGATTGTGAGATGAAATGAAGGACCTACAGTTTAACGTGGGATCCGAACCACGGTGGAGGCCTGGCATTCCACACATTCACAAGTTGTGATTAATACACGTCTTGTCAGAGGTGAAGGAAGGGTTTGGTAATCAGATAAATCTATGCCGGGACCGAGGATTGAACTGATTTAATAAACAAACCAAAAAATATTGTACATACGATAAGAATTAATAAACAATTTGATAAAAGCAGCGTGTGAGCTGCATTTTGGCGGGAGTCAAGTTTACGGGGCCTTTTTGCAGCTCACCATACAAAGGGAAAAAATAAACCAAATGCTTTCTTAGGTTAGGCAAGGTGAGGTGAGGGTTTTTATTTTCTTTATTATTATTTTTTATTTTATTATTTAAAATCAATTGATACAAATTTTCAATTCAGGGTTGTGAAAATCTGATTAATGCTTACCCAGAGGACTTAAAAAATAATTTTGAAGTTGAGCGTCAGACGTTTAATTCTTATGTGCGATATAAATTTAGTGCAACAAAATCTGTAAGAACCAAATTCACTTATGCAGAACTTTATAAAATAATAATTATAGGAGGCAATGTTGAGTGTGCCTTTCCAAATGTTGATATGGATTCCACATATATTTAATATTAATGATTACCATTTGCTTTACTGGTGTTTATTTCCTTGGTTGAAATATATAAAAAATCTCAACAGAACAATTATGCAACAAGACAGACTAAGTATAGAAGCAGATGTGTTACGGAAAATTAGTTTTGAGAGTGTGACCAAAGAATTTGCCACTAGAAAAAGTAGAAGAACAATTTTTTTTAAATAAATAAAGTGGGTGCTTACAAATATTAACATATATTAAGTATAAGTTTTGTTTAGAAAAATAAAAATGATTTTACGGTTTATATTTGTTGATATTTTGATTATTGAGTTAGATAATTATAATATGAGGGGCACTTACATCGTTTAAGTGCCTAGGGCCTCTAAAGGACTTAATCCGGCCCTGCATCCCTGGTATAGCCTGTCAAGGAAGGACTGCTATTTTTCAGGGTAGACGGAATGTACGTGCTTGATGTTTTGACAATAAATAGGCTTAAAAAACACAAATGTTATGGTAAAAATTGATGGAGTAGATTAATATATTTATATTGAAACAATAAAATTATTTGAAGTTTAAATCGTGAGCACAAGAAGTCAAAACTTGATCGAAAATGTTTCCAAAGTTTATAAAGTCATTAAATATATGTGGCAATTAAGAAAATAGAAATTAATATTAGTTATTTAAAAACCTTTATAAAAATTTTAAAAATAAAGTAGAATAATACCCGCTTCGGTGGCAGCGTGGTCTAACGCGCTACTCTCATAGTAAATCAGACCTACGATGACGGGAAAATTGAGGTTCGAATCTCGTTCGGGTTTAATGAGGGTATTTTTTTCACAAAATGGTTTTGCCCTCCACGCAAATGCGGATACACTTCCTTTAAATATAAACTTCCTAATACCTAAAACCATTGGCGTAATTAGTACATAAGCNGGGGGGGGGGGGTGTAGCTTCACTGACCAACTAAGCGGGGTCCATTGGTTTTTTCCGCGGAAAAGTTTGAAAATTTAAGTATTGCAAAATGCAAATGCATCAAAAGAAATACAATAATATCCAAAATATTTAAAATTTATAAAAATGATCATGATTCTGTAATTATTATGACTATTAAGTTTTTATGAACACATTTTTATCCATGCATACTGCTAGAATATACAAACGTGTAAGTTTCAATAGAATGTATTTTGGAAACTTGATTTATAAAACTATTTTTTTAAGCTAAAATCTGAAAATTCAAATAAACAACTTGCACTAACTCTTAACTCAAACAATCACTTTTGAACTAATTCACTTTAGTCTTAAGTTAATTCTCCTTGGCTTCATAGAAAGTTCATTGAGAACGTCATTCTCCCGATGTGGAAAGATCATATATGGCCAGAACTGGTCCATATCTGGGCCATAAATACCCAGAGCTGGGGCTGATCTGGGGCAAATCTGGCATTTTTCCACATGGGTCTGTAACTGACACCTCTGGATGTATTTATATGAAGCTGGGTGACCTGGCGGTCTAGGGGTAAGGTGTCAGACTTCTATGCTGGCAGCCGGGGTTCAATCCTCCGTCCCGGCAAAGATTTATCTGATTACCAAACCCTTCCTTCACCTCTGACAAGACATGTGGGGAATGCCAGGCCTCCACCGTGGTTCGAATTCCACGTTAAACTGTAGGTCCTCCATTTCATCTCACAATCACCCTACCATTACACATTAGCGTAAGTGCGTATAACCCGAATGGGTAGTAAGACGCGGTGCTAATAATAATAATATATGAAGCATTAAGTCTGTCTTCGTTTGTAGAGTTCCTCATGTATGATCTCAACAGCTTTAGGGACGAAAAAGAGGAAGGTGGGTAGCAAGGTCTGGGGGGTTTCAACCCTGAACCCCCACCCCCACCCCCCTTGGCTGCGCCAGTGATAAGCGTGTATCCCGAACGGTTTAGTAAGACGCGATGTTTTAAAAAAATGTCATTTTAAGTTGTCCAACATGCCTTCATAAACATTTTACATAGTGTACATAGTTTTTAATATGATGTAAATAGCAATGGTAACGAACACAATTTAAGTTATTTTAATTTTTGTGAAAAAAATTCCACTGTCCCGGGGCCCCTGGAAAAATAAATGGTACGGAGCTCCACACGGACTTTCTCGCTCTATTGATTAAAAATTGAAATATTTACTCAAAACTCGTAAAATATGCGAATAAAAATAATATACACTAGCAAATCCAAGAATAAATTGCACTTTCACTATGTAAAACATTTTTTGAGTCGCGGTTTTAAATTTTATAATTTTATTTTTAAAGAATTAATATCCTCATTTGTATGTTTGGACTGATAAAAAAGATCAATACTGGGTCCACAAGGGTCAACACTTCGTATTAAAATTTCAATTTCTGGTTAAAATATTCGACATTTTATTAGGTGTTGCACATCTTCATGTCATCGCGTTGCTATTAAATTCTTCATTTATAAATTTTGACCAATAAAAAATGTAAATATTGACTATTGAGTCTAAAATGAAGGAGATAGATCATTGTTATACAAACATTTTTCCTAAGAGGTTTAAGGAAAAATAACAAACTTTTTGAGAGACTTACTTATATTTAGTTACTCTATGGCATTGGAGAATTATTGCGTTGAAACTCAAGTAGTATCTCTTTACAACTAAAGCTCACAAAATTGTATTAATATATTTGCCAATATCTCAGAAACTGTTGGTTTTATAAAAATATATTCCATATCAAAGTTTTTTATTATTAATAGTACTACAATTTTGCAATGAGAAGTTATTTATTATCTCAAATAGTTGCAGAGATACGAAATTTTCAGTTTCTGAAAAGTACCCTAAAAGTCATTTTCACAGGAAAATAAAAATAGTCAGTTTATTTATAATCTTAATCAACGCCTGGATACGAATTTTAATAAAAATCATTAAAACTGATTTTGAGAAAAACAATTTTTTTTTATCTTTTCGCCCTTTATTAAACTACTCTTAATTTTAAGTTTAAGCAGACACACAGACAGACGGCATTGCAAAGACCGCTTTATAGGCTTCGGGGGGTCATGACACGTCGACATCCATCAACATTTCAGGTTAGGTTTTTTTACGGTCGCAATACTTTACCTTTAGTGTTTGAAAAATTAAATATATATATATATATATTCGTATAGCTTGAAAGTGATTGGTTTTATAAAAATAAGCTTTGATTATAATATTTTTATTATAGATAGATCTACATATTTGTAATGATAAGTAATTTTATTTCGCTAATAGTTTCGGAGATTTACAAAATGAGAATTTACACATCAGACCGGAACCCTTAAAGTCATTTTGCCGAAATATTGAGAGTAGCCATTTTGTTTGGAATATTTATAAATGTTTATAAATGAAATGTAATCAAAATCGTTAGAGCCGATTTGGAGAAAATCGACTTTTTCTCTTTTTGCCCATCAGTAAACTATAGATATCCAATTCCAAAAACCCCTCGGGGGCAACCCTATGAAAACCATAGATACCAAGTTTTAGCCCGATCGGTAAAATAGTGTAGGCTCTAGTTGGAGGTGCAGACAGACAGACATACGGAAATTCAAAAACAACTTTTTCGGATTCTGGGGTCATGAAACGGCAAGATTCATCAAAATCTCGAGTTTGATTTTCTTGACTGTCCAAGTCATAGTGTTTGTAGTAAAGCAGAACTACAGTTGAGAAGTTTTGTGACTTTAGTGTGAATTTACAGCTTAATATCTTATTTTAATTTTAAAGACCTTGGCCTTTTTTGGGAGCTCTGTCATAATAAACGTCCACACATTCATACATTAACGTAAATTATATATAGATTACCCAGTCGAGGCCACTAGAGGTGAAATTTCTCCACATAGTGGTTTACACATTCTCTTCAGGTGAATGATGATGGATTTATTTAACACTTCTCCTTTATAATCCTGTTCTCTTAGATGTAGATAAATTTACTATAGTAGGAGTATTTTAAAGAGATCTTTTTAGGGAATTTTTTTTTATTGCGGTCAACGTTAGTAACATTTTACTGTATTATTATTATTATTATTATTATTATTATTATTAGCACCGCGTCTTACTACCCATTCGGGTTATACGCACTTACGCTAATGTGTTTCCGAACCACGGTGGAGGCCTGGCATTCCCCACATTCACAAGATGTCTTGTCAGAGGTGAAGGAAGGGTTTGGTAGTCAGATAAACTTGTGCCGAGACCGAGGATTGAACCCCGGCCGCCAGTACAGAAGTCTGACACCTTACCCCTAGACCACCAGGTCACCTACTGTATTATTGTTATTTTATAATTATTGATAAACATATCAAAAGTAGCAGCTACAACTCTTATGACTTCTACATAAACATCTATGAAAATTGTTTTAGTAACTTTTGTAACTGTCAAAAAAATTCCTTCCTTTAAAATGCACACTATTCCGAAAGCGTACCGGAGATGCAGAGGGAGTTAAACCCCCTTTCTCCCGAAAGCGGTCATCCATTAAACACGTGACGCTTTTTTCTTACCTATTTTTTTTACCCTCCCCCATATAAAACCAAATGTTCATATTTTATTTAACCTTAGTGCGGACAGCAGTTCTTGTTGCTCCTTCCAAGTGTGGACCTGTGATAATGATTAATCATTCCTCATTAACTCGATAGGTTGCGATACTATACATCTCTCACGGCCGGCGTGACTTTCAGCTGTCAAGTGAATAAGTACGGTGATTATGATGCTTTTATTGCCTTAATTGAACGCTTCGTCACGGTTTTTTTTTCTTCGGATTAGGGGTTTAGTTGTGTCGTTAACAAAAGATTATTACAGTACAAAATCAATATCTAAATGGGTCTCACTGACTTGATATTAAAATTATCAGATACTTCAAGATGTCCTCGAATATCCAAATAGGGTGTGGCTTGCCCCGTATGGACAACCAACAAGAATTTTGGTTTTTTTTTTAAATTGTTTTTTTTTATATTTGAATTGTTTTTACAAACAAACAAAAAATCTTTTTAGTGCACCGCGTCTTACTAACCGTCTTGGTTATATCTATATTTACAATGAAATAGGAATGAGGAATATTGGGTTTCAAAGTAAATATACCCGTATTTGTATGGAAAGTGGAAAAACATTTATAAAAACACCTGAGATACACCTGGGTGAAATTCTAACCCTAACTTCTCAGTCACCAGACCAGATAGGGTTGACAGCTTAGCTCAATGATCTTCCACCTAACATGACGATTATCCATTAAACATGGGTGCCATAACCACTTACAATAGCGGCTCACAATTTAACCTGACTGTTCTAGTCAGTTAACATACCTGATTTATCCATTTAGCTTGGATGATTAATTTACATATCCATTCAATATGTCCGATTACTTTCTAAACTGTAAATATAACCTTCAAATGTCTAAGCACATCTAAAATTATCATGATTCTTCAAAATGAACAACATTTTTCAAAAAACTGTCTTTGCATAATAATAATAATGATGATCGTCCTAATTTCAAAAATAGCGATCAAATCGAAAAAGATGCTCCAAACCTTAAAATATCCAGCATGGCCATCTTGAACCATAAATGGTCGATCAAACTTAAATGACAATGTGTTCTTAGCATGTTTCCAAAACCTTTATTAGCTTATTTTTTATAATTCAACAATCAAGGTCGCCCTTAGGGGTGTGCAAATGGTGCCGCCACACAAGGCCCCGCAACTTGGGGTGTTCCGCGCTTGCATAAGTGACTGACAAACGGATAAAACGAGTTGGGGTGGGACATTTTTTCTTTCACATTTGGTGAGTAGGCTCCTCGTATAGGTATAGGCGGTTTAGCAAATATTGTCATAGTGTAGAAACAAATAAAACCTACAGTAGCCCCATGGCTTCTTTGGTGCTGACTGAAAGCTTTCAAAAGTTACCAGACAAAATTATGTATCCCTACGCTGAAGCATATGATCTGCAAAAACACGTGTTTAGCAGATGTTACTTCTGACAGTCAACATTTAGGTATAAACCTAAATGTTGACTGTCAGCTGTCAGTCAGCACCAAAGAAGCCAAGGGGCTACTGTAATTGAACGAGTGCAGCGAGCTCTCCATTTCAACTCCACCGATTTACATTTGTTTGTCTTTGGTGGATATGCCTCACGATAACTTCCGAACACATATATAGATTTAATTCAAACTTAACACGGTTGTTCTTTGTACCTTTACACAGATTAAGTTTGTTGGGGAAGAAAATCGAACTAAGGGTTGGGGAGAAATCATCCCTTTTATATATATTTTAAAAAAACACGGCTTCTATAATTAATTATTTATTACATGTATCTATACTTTTTAGGTAATTTTGTGATAAGGCTGAAAATTGGTAGATATGTACAAACTACTGTAATAACATTAAACAAAAATTAAGGTTTTAATTCTCTTTTTACGGGGTTGGGGGGAGTGACGCAACTAACTGGAGGTCCCGGCAAACCAAGTTGGCCCAGGGCCCCACATATGCTAAGGACGGTCCTGACAACAATAACTTAATCCAGTGTTTCCCAGACTTTAGACAATCACGTAGGCCTACTCCTTTAGGGGCCATGGCATAATACAAATATTATTATTATTATTATTATTACTAGAACAGCGTCTTACTACCCGTTCGGGTTATACGCACTTACGCTAATGTGCAATGGTAGGTGATTGTGAGATGAAATGAAGGACCTACAGTTTAACGTGGAATCCGAACCACGGTGGAGACTTGGCATTCCTCACATTCACAAGTGTCAGAGGTGAAGGAAGGGTTTGGTAATCAGATAAATCTTTGCCGGGGCCGAGGATTGAACCCCGGACGCCAGCATAGAAGTCTGACACCTTACCCCTAGACCACCAGGTCACCTCATAATACAAACAAATGAAAACAACTGCTATACTGCAAAGTATAAAAGGTCGTTTCAAATTTATAAAGTTTTAGTGTCAAATTTAACAAAATCGTGATAAGATCTACAAAAAAAAACTTATAATAGTGATTGATATCAAGTTAAAATCTGCGTTTAGCTTGTTTATCACTCGGCATAACTAATACAGCTTTGTAGGACGTAATGTATCCCTGGGAATAAAAGTGCCACAGTTTGGTAAACATTAGAGAACCTCCATATTTTCAGGTACCTTGGTTCTATGTCTGAAAAATCATGGCCCTTCTATAAAGCCAAGTTTCAAGGCCTTCCATAAATTTCCAAACAAGTGCGTGTTGGAATCAACGGTCGAGATCTGTGGTGCCTTGACCCAACAGTGTTGATTAATATGGTATTGAAACCAAAACGAATGTTTAAATAGAGAGCGAATGCCGTAAGTTATTACTTTGTAAATTGAAATAGTTGAAGAATGAAGATGTAATATTATTATTGTCTTCCTATCACGCGAGTGTTGAGATGGATATTAATAATATAATTACAAAGCGAGTTATTATGAAGCGATGGAATTTCATATTATTTATTATAATTTGACTTTTTTCATTTAAACTGTTTTGGTTTACATGTCAATAATTTGAACGCGTTAATAGGACTTTTTTTCCCTTTAAATCTTGGCCTCGACACTTTTCAGACATGATAGTTATTCTTGAAGTCAACAAAGGAAAATCTAGTACCTATATTTTAATCAATTTTATATAATTATATTAAAATAAATCACATTTAAATCTTCACGCTGCTCCAACATAAGGGCTCCATACACTACGCTTTATCGTAGTAGTTCAAGTGGAGTGTGCTCTAGTAATCTATTGTCGACAGTGGCGGCTCGAAGCTAAAATAAGTGGGGGTGCTGCTCCAGAAAATGTTTAGCCTTTGTTTTAAAATTTACCAAACCCTTCCTTCACCTCTGACAAGCTATCTTGTGAATGTGAGGAATGCCAGGCCTCCACCGTGGTTCGGATTCCACGTTAAACTGTAGGTCCTCCATTTCATCTCACAATCACCCTACCATTACACATTAGCGTAAGTGTGTATAACCCGAACGGGTAGTAAGACGCGGTGCTAATAATAATAATAATAATAATAATGTTTTAAAATTGTGTATAAGTAAAAAAACACGTATTAAAAAAAATTATTCAGAAACTTGATAAAATCTTAACAACAAAAATCCAAACATGTTTTACTTACCTTAACGTAAATTGTTACAGTTCAAGCTTTATCTATTTATTTAAAAATGAAATCCATTCTTCTTGCTTTAATTTGCGCAAAAAGTTCAATAATTTTCTCCTTGATCTCTGGATGAAAATAGAAAAAAAAATTCTCCATTGAAAGTACTGCAAGCGCATTTAGTCTTTCTGTTAAATAAAAAAAATAAAAAATGAATCAAATAGAATAGCTAGAAGAAAAATAATAATCTAATTCTACACTCTTCTACACTTTATCACATTCAAGAATATGATACACGGTTTTTAAGCACAACACACGCTGAGTAAAAAAATCTTTCTTTCACCATCACGCCAGAGCCGGCACTGCGAGAGCAACAGTGCTCTCTCTACCTGGCAGTCCCGCCTTCCTCCCCACCCCCTCCTATATGCGCATGCGCACAAAGTCAAACACCACGTCGCTGGAACTGTGAAGCGCACAGTTCTATACAAGGATTTTTGTATCTTTTAGGTAAACTGGGAGATGGTTACTGAAGTACTGACATTAAGCTTATGGAATATATATTATACTACAAAAATAAAGAAAGAATTAAAGAAAAAAGGACTCATTATATTAAATGTTATCGATAATATTAAGTGGAAATAGGGGGTTCTGCAGTTCCGCAGTGCCTATACACGAGCCGCCACTGATTGTCGACCTCAGTGGTTTTGGGGTAAAGTGCTTGCCTCAGGACTCGATGTTCGTGGGTTAAAACCCAGCTGGGATCAACGGATTTTTCTTGAGCGATAAAAATCCGTAGCACAACTTCCTTTGGAGGGCAAGTAAAGCCGTTGGTCCCAAGTCAATTGTGGCATGTAAATGATCGCTGGAAAGTATGGGAGAATACCTCCTCCGGTGGAATTGTTAGGCCCTTTCGCTCTCACTCATAGAAAGTCTCGTGTACTGATATAATCAGTCGGTTCAGTAAGTTGTATTCATCACTGTGAAAGGGTAAACTCTAATTTAACCAATTATACATTTTTCAGCTCAAACCGAGGACTCTTAGCTCAGTAGACAGAAACGTTACCGACCTTGTTAAGGGAACTGATCGGTTCATTAAGTGCGCGTTAAATACCTCAAATAAATGGGGGGATGAAAAGTCTATTAATCTATTCTCACCAAGTCCACTTTCGCCGAAGCGCGTCTACAGAATGTGTTCAGCTGTGGAAACGAATGTTTAAACTAAGGTCAGGTCAAAATTCGCGCCCTAGTTCAACTCTTCCTATGAAAATTGGACTGAACTTCACGGAAAGATCCAATTACATCCTATCCAGTTTTTGAGATCCAGTTTCTTAGAAGGGGTTGGTTAGCTCCATAAGCAGATGACGCCTCGACGCTCTAGCTAACAACCGAGGTCATCGGTACCTATATATTATTTGCGGTTCCTTTCACAGGAACCTTGAACCAGTAACCTCGTCAAACCGTTCTTCTTGGACATAATTATTACTAATCCGCAACTGACGGGTGCAAAATAAAAGATAATTAATACAAATAAGGAGGTATATTTGTTTGCCTTTTTTTTAAACATTTTTTTTTCTCCTCTAAAACTTCAAACACGCGACGGTTAAGGGCGTCGCTATGATCAATCATGACCCCTTATTCATGTCGGTGATGTCATACTGGTGTCGCGTCAGGTTAAGAGAACCTTGGGCAGACCTCGCGGGTAAGGTCTCAGCGGGAGAGCCGTGATGGAAGTACACTCGGTTTACCCTGAAAGGTATTTCGTTGATGGATTACCTATGGCCTTATATTATAAGATTAGTGGAATAAAATGCAAGGTAAGCTTGCTACCTAGCTTAGGGCAACTCAAGGTCGGTTGGAAGGGGACGCACGGTGACCTGGCGGTCTAGGGGTAAGTTGTTGGACTTCTGTACTGTGGGTCCGGGGTTCAATCCTCGGTCCCGGCACAGATTTATCTGATTACCAAACCCTTCCTTCACCTCTGACAAGAAGTGTATTAATCCCAACTTGTGAATGTGGTGAATGCCAGGCCTCCACCGTGGTTCGGATTCCACGTTAAACTGTAGGTCCTTCATTTCATCTCACAATCACCCTACCATTACACATTAGCGTAAGTGCGTATAACCCGAACGGGTAGTAAGACGTGATGCTAATAATAATAATAATAATAATAGAAGGGGACGCGAAGAAAGCCAGTTGCAGTTTTTATGGCAAAATATGTTTTTGGATAAAATAAATAAAATATTGCTCAATTACAAACATAGAATTTAATTTTCTTCAAATGGGGATCTCAAAATTTCTTGAATATCTGTCAATGATGTCTTGGTATTTAATGACAAATTTTTCTCTTCATTTAAAAAGTGTGTTAGATAATGCCACCATGCTCGTGACAGATATTCAGGAACTGTTGATATCAACATGTGAAGAGAATTAAACTCTATGTTTCTAACGAAGAAATATTTTATTTATTTTGGCAAAAAAAAAATGTGTTTCTATAAAAACTACAAAAAAATACTGTCCTTTTCTCGCGTCCCCTTCCATCCCACCTTAAGAGCGCATCCGTGTGCAAATACTGGAGATAAATAATCGGAGGTTTCACACACAGCCACAGAAAAATGGCGCTGCCTTCGAACTGAGTAGCAGGCTTCAAAAAGTGGTGTTGCTACGTGTATAAGGTGTGAGCGCACAGCACCTTCCAGGCGCAGAAAGGCTATCGAGCTAACAGTGGCGTGTCATTAAGTGTTATCAGGGTAAGCAGAGCTTGCTTAAACTCTACCTTTCGGTAAGTTTCCCCACAACCGGGTCCCATTTAACGATTCATACATAAGTTCCGCTTTATGTACCTCACTTGGGAACTTATTTCCGTTGGCCGATGAATGATCTACTGTGTGATTAGAACAATTCACAAATATAATAAAACTTGACTCTGCCTGCCCTAAGTTAACCTACATTTAAACATGATATTAAAAAAAGGGTTCTTTTAAAAAATCCCTCGTTATCGTGATTGATATGTCTGATGTATTTTCATTCAAATATGAAATTTATATAATGTTTTCATTCTCTTTTTATGCCTAAGCTTGAAAATACATTTGACTTATGTGGCATGTGAAGTTTGTATTAGTTTTTACTGAGTTAAGATAATATGTGTATTAATTTTTGTCGCGTGACATGTAAACAATAACAATTTTTCCTTGAAATGTTCTATTCAAAATCATAAACTTCCGTCCTAAGGCATGCAATTGATATTTAATATTTTTTTAAATATATTTGGCAAATAAGGAAAAACATTTTAGTTATTGACTAAAATTAAACTCTTGGGGTGACGTAGTAAAGATAATTGTTTATGAATGAGGGAATACGCAACCCTAAAAAAGGTTGAAAATCATTGGGTTAAGGAATATGTGGAGACGCTTCAGTTTGTCCCTACAGATGGATTTTTTTTTTCTTGTGCCGCACGACATTTTTATTCATATTAATAATATGGATTTCATCCCACCTGTCTCGTATATTATTAAATTACTGATATACACTTAGATTTAGTTATAAAACTATGAACATCACAGATCATGTATGAAATAGTAAAATAAACATATACAGCTCAATTTTTAAGGACGTACTGTACATTAAATGACAGCTAAGAGAGCTACTAGATCTACTTTCATGTATTCATACGTCAGGTCACGCGATCTTCAACTGTCACTTTTTATAAATCTATATATCTAATAATAATAATAATATTTTAAATTTAATTTATTATAGTGATGGCCAACAGTCGTGAGACCGATGAAAGTCCAGCACTGAAAAGTACACAAGTACATATCTAATAAAATAAAATAATCAATAATAGCTAAATAATGATACATACTGATGATCATCTACAAAACATAGGACATAATTATTCATGATAGATGATAAAACTAATAAATAAATAACTTAGGAGTAGTAAAGGCGTAAGTGTTTTAAAAGATAATAATAAGCAAAAAATAAATCAGAATAAAGTTAATTTAAATATTCGAGGCAGAGCCGCTACAGGATAAATTGGTTATAAGGGAGATCCTTAAATATCTTTCTGAGTTTGGCTTTTCTTTTATGATAGAAGTCGAATTTTATAAATCTGTAATTAGCGCTGTGGAGACAACGGCTCATAGGGCTCACCTTGTAAGAGTTGTTGAGAAAACATAATTTTGGATAACGAGAGGTCCAAGAAGGGATATGAATACCCAGATGATCAAGGGCTAATTTACAAGAAATGTTGCTATTGAAAATATTAAAAACAAAAAGGGCATCACAGTAAAGTCTACGTGAGTAGAGAGTTTGGAGTCCTAAAAGGTTTCGAATTCTGTCATAGTATAGTAATATAATAATAATAATAATAAATAATAATAATAAATAATAATAATAATAATAATAGATTAAAAATATGTATTGTTGACAGAAAAAATAGTTTGTAATAATTTGTTAAAAGGTCCTTTCTTAATAATATTCCACTATAATCAGAAATTTAAATATATTTATTAGGTCTAATTAATATTTATTTGGCTACTTCAGAAGTAGCCCTAGTTTTCACGTGATGCCATATAATAGTTCGTTTAAGATACTTTCATCTCTTTCTGATAGTTAATTACTATTACTATGTTCACCCACCTCGCAAATGGGATTGTGATTTTTTTCAAATAGGTAAATTAAGCCTACATCATTGTCAAAGTGACAAAATATATTTGCATGTGTCGGATGACTATGGAATCGTATTTTTTAAATACTTAGGAACTTACTATCAGAATATACTAAAGGAAAAAGGTAGATCTTCTAAAGGAGAGATTATCTTATTTCTACTTCATATGCACTTGGTGCAACCTCTGGGGAACTGAGCTATAGAGGACATATTATCTTATCTCTCCTTCAACTGTACAGTGGGATGGCTTTTGAAGGGACTGTAGGCTATGGTGTAAAGGTTATCTTATCTCCTTCCATTACACTTTGTGAAAACAATTGAGGTAGCTGCAGGTCTTATGGAAGATTTGTTTTTCTACTTCGGGAGGAGCTGCCAGATATTCTTTGGCAATATTGTTAAGATGGTTTGTTGAAAGCTAGTCCAATAAAATGTTGACAAACCAATGTTATAAAATGTGTCGTATTTGTCTCACATTTCTTTGAAAGTTTGTAACTTAGGGCCTGGCCGGTCTTTTGACCACCGGATAAATATTGTTATCGGGAGGTTAAAGTTAGCGACCAGATAAAGGTTATCAGCCACTTTAATATTTTACGCGTATTATGAACTGTATTTATCTGCCGGATAGCTATCTGTCAGATAAATATATTTTTATGCAGAAAACGCAAGGTTGGTACGGTTTTTACTGGTGCGCGCGTGCTTAGAAACCCTGCTGCTACCGCTACAGCCTAGCGAGTGGCGACAACGCTCAACATAAATATTAAATAAATAATGGCAGCTAAACGAGTTCGAGGAAACAGATGGCGTCACGTGGTCGCAGAAGCTAATTTTTCTTGCAAGTACTAATTTCGGTGTCTGCCAAAATGTGGGCAATAGTTTGGTACAACGTTTACAGAATTTCATTTATTGTACTCACATTTTGATAATTTGTTTTTATATAAATATAATTTTACAAATAGCTTGTCAGTTTGTATAAAAGTATGAACTAGATGTTATAACTTTATGTATAGTTAGAGCCTGGGCCTGTGCTTAATAAACACTTGCACCAAGATTTTAACCTAAAAACAGATTCTGATTGGTGAAACTTCATGGAAAACAACGCTTCACTATGGCAACAACCATTTTATCTTTCAGCTAAGCGTTATCGGTACTTAAATCTCCCGATAAAAAATGTGATGGATAGATACATTCTATCTGGCGGTCATAAGACGCACGTTTTAATTTATCGAACAGGATAAAAATATTTAACGGTCAGATTAATATCTATCGAGGAGTCATAAGATCAGCCCTTGGTAAGTTCGAGCGTCCCAAGACATCGCCATAAAACGGAAGTGGCCCAGCCGGACCCCATCCTCTCTGCGGTTACTCAGAGAGTTACTGGGCGGGGTACAGACGATCAAAGCGGGTTCCCTTCCAAGAACTCTTGAGGGAGCGAGCATATCACAGACCGCGTGTCTCATCATGAACTCTGGCATTTGAGTGTGTGTGTGTGTGTGTGTGGGAACCGACTCTTAAGCCAGAGGGGAACTGAGTCATGAGCCGGGTATGTTAAGTCAGTCCAACAAGAAGAGGATGTCAATGAAGCTCCCGTTTGTTTTTCTCCTTTGTACTTAATTATTGAGAACTATATGATTCTAAGGAATGCTATAATACAAAACAATTTCACCTAAAATAAAGATAGTTACTAAAAAAATAATATATACTTTTCCTCATGGGGAAATCGTCGCATTAGGTTTATAATTATATTTTTAATCCGATTGGATCCAACAAAAAATCATTTTTCATTTATTTATTTTTAATTTGTGCGTCTAACCAAAAGGCTTATAAATGAAATTGTTCGCCACATTCCATCGCCTATTTGACTTAAAGATAAACAATTGTCCATCCACTCCACCTACTACTTGAATTGAAGGTAGACAATTTTCCGCCCACTCCAACGCCTATTTGAATTGAAGGTAGACAATTTTCCGCCCACTCCAACGCCTATTTGAATTGAAGGTAGACAATTTGTCTGCCCATTCCACCGTCTCGTTGACTTGAAGGTAGACAATTTTCCGCCCACTCCATAATGTATTCGCCTTGAAGGTAGACAATAATGTTCGCTTCCTGTATCTTGTACCTGACTTGAAAAACTCTAAAAAAAACTCTAAATGAACGCACGCACTTCACTTGTATTTTTGACAATCATTGTTCACAAAGATGCAGTAATCTCAATCGTACATAACTTTTTTATAAAGGGATATTTTTACCAAGTGTAAAAAAAATGTCAACACATCTATTACATGTGTCTGAATAGTGTTGAGGAAACTTACGAGGCTTCTGGCTTCACCACCTTTAACAAATATACACTTGATGAAGACTGCCTCATATTATCTGAACGGTCGATGTGTTTTGTGACCATACTCATATGAGATTTTGATAGGAAGGTAACGTTTAGGAAATATAAGCATACGTTTTATGCTGTTGACATTGATGACATGTTATTTAATTATTAATATAAGTTCATAGGTGTTGATATTACTTATCAATAATAATAATAATATTTAGCACCGCGTCTTACTACCCGTTCGGGTTATACGCTCTAAGTACTAATTACGCTAATGGATTAGGAATGATTCGAACCTCGATCTCCCCGTCCTCAGCAGTCGAGCTCAACACGACAAGCGCGTTAGCCAACTACGCCACCGAGGCGGGTTTACTTATCAAAAGCGACGATTTCAGATCACTCGCCTTGACGTATGAATGTATGAAAATTAATTAAGTAACGTCTTTAACTCTAAAAAAGCCCCTTACTTTCAAAATCAGCCTGTACATATGGTTATATTGACAGACAAAAGTAAATGTATTGGTGGACATGCAGAGTAAATGCCAGGCTCATTTTGTCTGGTTTGCCTATGACGGGAAGGTTTAGGTTTGAATTCAATCAGAGTATATGGGAGATACTATTTTACAAATAGTTACCCACTTTACCTCCAAGCAAATACGGGTACATTTTCTCCCAATTATAACTTCGTAATCGCTACCCCATCAGTGTAATTAATTGCAGATAGCCCAGATGGGTAGTAAGACGCAGTGGAAGAAAACGAAGGGAGAAAACCACAGATGAAAGTGAATTAAAGGGTTTAAATTATACCATGCCCCATTTAAATTTATTGATCTAGAGATTCACCCAAAGTATTTGTTTTTCTGTTATTACAATCAATTATCTGATTACCAAACCCTTCCTTCACCTCTGACAAGACATCTTGTGAATGTGTGGAATGCCAGGCCTCCACCGTGGTTCGGATTCCACGTTAAACTGTAGGTCCTCCATTTCATCTCACAATCACCCTACCATTACACATTAGCGTAAGTGCGTATAACCCGAATGGGTAGTAAGATGCGGTGCTAATAATAATAATAATACAATCAAACAATTTGTAGTTATGGTGAATTATTCAGAATATTTTAAATGACGAGAAACCTAAGATTGAGTAAAAACACCAATAAAACAATTGCCAGTCAAACCCTTCACACCTAGGCCACTTCAATCCTTGGGTCCCACGGAGATGAGAAGAATTCATCGGCATCCTTGTTGACCATTCGGGCAAGTTTACATTTCTTGTCTACATCCTTTGCAATGCAACTTTCAAGGATAGGAGACACTGCATTGAAAGATAATTCGGACATAGTCTAAAATTTTGATACGGATAATAAGTCTAAGTACAGTCCGATTTGGAAGGAACTTTTTGGACGGTTGTAAAATTTATTAAAACAATTTTCATATATTTAGACGTAAAGCCATGTGATCTGCAACTGTCACTTTTGATATATATTATCAATAATTATAAAATAAGGAACGTTATTGGTATAAAGAGAATAAGACTTTAAACTAAAGTATTACCAATTGTATTGTAATGAAAATTAGTTAGATACAGAGTATTAAATAAATTGACAATTTATAATGAATTCAAAAAGATTTAATAAATATAGAAAATATTGAACGGATTTAAAAATTGAGACTTAGTTATTTGGAAAATAAAAATACCCTATTGGGACACTCTAGTCAATTAAAGTGAAACAAAAAGGAATGTCAAATACAATAGCATAATTGGTACAATTAATAAAATATTATTGACTTCAAAAAACTATACCACTTTGGGAAAATTTTTAGTTATTGTTTAATTTTTCATGTCGATGTACCACCGAGATGCCATCCCTGCCATGTAGGCATGTTTTTATATTAAATTTACTGGTCAGCATCAATAGACTATGTAAAACCCAATATATATATATATATATAACTCTCCTTTTATATATATATATATACATAGTGAGTGAGAGAAAGATAGGGAAATAGCGAGCTACATTTCGTATAAGCTATAATATAAATATTAAATCTAACCATATATTAACGTTCGGGCTATAGGCCTACGCTTATGCAAACCCACTACTTGTGAGGTCAGCGCCCGGGGTAGTCTTGAAAGAAGCGACCCCTCCCCCTTGCTCACGGCACTCGGGGTGATCACCTCCCCCCCCTCCCTCTTGCGGTGGTCCTGCGCTTATGTACTAATTACTCTCATATGTTAGGAATGAGGTAAGGTTACATTTAGAGGGAGTGTACCCGCATATGATTGAAGGAAGAGTGGAGAGCCATTTATAAAAAAAACCACCCTCAGTACACTCGACCGAGATTCGAACCTTACTCTCCCCGTCATCGGCAGTCTAGTTTAATTCAAGAATAGCGCCTTAGATCATGCGACCATCAAATATGGTAATTTTTATTTAGTTAATATAAACTTCAAATTGCATAAATATACTTTATATAAAAGTCTGGGACAAAATCAATCCAAGATATAAGTGGTTTTTTTTCAGGGACTGTCCCCAATACTGGGAAACGAATGATCGCCTTAACCTACCATACAACACCATGGTTGATGGATTAATATAAGCGGTAGGGCTAATCAAGGCTAATTAGAGGAAGTGCACCCGCATTGATCTGTATAGATACTTGTAAACACACAATGATAGATCACACGTGGAAAAACATCAAAGTCATTTACTCGGTTGAGATTCGAACCTCGAGCTTCCAATGAGGCGGTGCCGTTGAAACCAACAGTCGATGTGAACGCGCCAAGAACATGTCTATTGGAGTGTTTAATTCTTTTATACTTGCGTGGCCTAATATTAGCGCCCCGCGGAGAGCAGTTGGCGGTCGTGACATGCATGTAAGAAGAGGAGAGAAAAGGGCGTGACAGGAGTCGGTTGTCACAAGCTGTCGACATTTGACAGCAGAGGTGTGACCAGTGACGTTATGAGAACAGAGGGAAATGTACTAAACAGTAATAAACGATCAAATGATACGACCAACGATCTTTTTTTTTTGTCTAAATACTCAGGATGTTATAGTATTCAATATTCAAGAATCTCGTCTTGATACCAAGTCACAATTAAAATAATTAACTGTCTCTCTGTGGGCGAGTGTGTTTTCTCTCTCTCACACTCCTTCACTCGTCATCGCATTTTAAAAATACTGTTTCTTTGACTGAGCGCTTATTTTAAACTGATTAATTTTTAGCTCCTTGTATCTTACTGTCCGTGTGTACTATTCACAATTGAGTGCTATATATATATTTATTTATTTTGTTGGGTGTGTTTTAGAACTTAAATACTGTCTCGATGGTTTTAAAAACAACAGAAAACCACGTCAAAGTTATTTTAATGATGATCAGAGTAGTAAAAACCTTGAAATTAACTAGTTCTGTATCCAGAGAAAGTTTCAAGTTCTGGTCTCTTTAAACATGGAATATATATATATATATATATAATTTAGCACTGCATCTTACTACCCGTTCAGTTTATACGCTTAAGTACTAATTACGCTAATGGGTTAGGAATTGGGAAGGTTGGATATAGAGGAAGTGAACCCACATTTGAGTGGAGGGAGAGTGGAAAACCATCTAGGGACCCCAGTTCACCCGAGCGAGATTCGAACCTCGATCTTCCCATCCTCGGCAGTCCAGATCAACAAGAAACTAGCGAGTTAGCTAACTACGCCACCGTGAGACGTACTCAGGAATCTACGTAGGTGGCCTCGCAATATGCTGTGTTTGTGGTAACGGTGAGATAAAGGTTCGACTCTCGACCGAGTGCACTGCGGCTAGCTCTACCCAAGAGATATTCACATCGCCTCTCCTTTCTAAAGAAGTTAAACTTCTTCTATTAAGTACTCTGTTTGAGGTGTCACTCTCACGATAAACAAAACTATCTATGACGGGGATAACTGGCTTCAAATACCAGTAGGTTGTACAGAGGGTTGTTTTCCCTTCTACCTTCAGGCAAATGCCTAGTACAGTAAATTTCCGATCTTCCGTTGGGGTCCAGAGAAGAAACGGTTTAGTGGATTGTGTATGAACGTGATATTTATATGTATGCTATATGGTAATATCTCAGGGTGAAAAGGTTAATTTAACCCTAGCTATAAGATCAAGAGTATTTTATTGATGACCTATGTTTGAAAGTTTGAATTAGAAAAAAATGTTCTAACAATGTGGTTCAAAGTGGGTATGTAGGGATTATGTTACGTAATAAATAAGATTTAATGTTTTTCTTTAAAAAAAAATTATATCATGATGATTTTTGATTTTTTTCAAAAGTTAATCTTTGAAACAATTTTGTTAAAAATCTTTATCTGAAGAGAGTTTAAAATTAGTAACAAAATACCAAGTTTGTTTTTTCTAAGTAAAATTCATTTAAGGGTGGGTGGCTTAAATTTTGAAATTTTTGTTCCAAGCTATAAGAGACAAAGTATCTTATTGCCTCGTATAGAATTCTTTAACCATCCGCTTGACATCATAATTAACAACATTATTAAGGGGCCCATCCACGTAAGCGTCTGGCTCGCAAGCCTGACTCGTTCTTCCGTCAGCACGAGCGGACTTCCCAAATTTGCTCAAACATTTCAGTATCTTACAATGAGTTTTTCGAAGAGATTTGTACCAGCGTTGATCATTTTAGACGAATGTTACATGTTTGCGAGAGGAAAAGATATACTTTGATGTTTTCGATGCTCCATATTCCTCTATCCTTCCACTATTCATCCTCCTTCAATCACTCCCGTTCTTCTCTTCACTCTCTCTTTCTTGGTATCCCTTGCAGTTTTTTCCCCTACATACTTTATCTCCATCGTTTTATCAGATATTATCTTCTTCCCCATCCTCCTTACATGACCATACCATCTCAGTCTTGCTCCCTCTACTATCTCACATACTCCCTGTACCCCCCACTCTTTCCCAGATAACTTCATTCCCACGGCCTCCACTTCCCTAGACTCTCTTACTTCCAATGTCCACGTTTCTGCTGCACATGTGACAACAGATACGAAGTACGTCCTGTACAACACTTCCTTAGCCTTCAAGGACACTTCTCTTCTCCAAAGCAGGTCTCTTACACACCTATAGAACTGCCCTCGTCTTATTAGATCCTCCCTCTCTACTCCCACCTTTCAGCTCAATCACGCTTCCAAGATATTTTATGTTCTGTACTTTTCTCAGCTCGACTCCACCCAACTTTATAGCTTTACTAGGCTTTATACTCTTCCTTATCATCACCATCATTTCACACTTCACCGTGCTATATTTCATTCCATATTTTTTCACTTCCTCATTCTATTCCTGTACTACCTCTTCCGTCTCCTACTATACCATCAAGTAATAAGCAAACCTCTAGACAAAATCTCACTACAGTAATTTCAATTTCAATTTCCTTTATTATAGTGCTGGCCAACAGTCGTAGGACCTATAACAGTCCAGCACTGAAATTACACAAGTACCATACAAATACATATATTTACACGAGAAAATAAACAAACAAAATGGCTAAATAATGTTATATAATCATTATTAGTTACAAAAAAGAAAAAGTAATTAATAAGGATAATAATAAAAAATATCAATAATAACAAATAACTAAAGAGTGGTTAGAAGCAGTAACAATATGCAAAAAATAAATCAGAATATTGAAAATTTAGATATTATAGGCAGAACCTCTTAGTGATAAATTATTGATATGGGATTTCCTTAAATAACTCTCTAAGTTTAGCTTTTCTTTTATGATAAAAGTCGAATTCGACAAATCTAGAATTGGCGCTATGGATACAACGACCTACAGGGCTTACCTTATTAGAGCTATTGGGAAAAAAATAATTTTGGATTACGAGAAGCCCGAGAAGGGATATGATCAAGGGCAAATTTGCAATAAATTTTGCTATTGAATATATTAAAAACAAAAAGGGCATCACAATAAAGTCTACGCGAGAAGAGTGTTTGGAGCCCTAAGAGGTTTCGAATTCTGTCATAATCATAATAAATCCGGTTACTAAAGAATTTATCATAGCATGCAGCAACAAATTTTCTTTGAATGTTTTCTAACCTAAGAGAGTCAGTTAAGGTAATGGAATTCCAAGAAACAGTGGCATATTCTAACTTAGATCTAACCAGGGCGTAGTACAAACATAAAAAAACAGTCAACTTTTTTAAATGTAGTGTAATTAAATGCAGATAGCCCGGACGAGAATAGGACGCAGTTCAATCAAATAAACCGTCAGATAAAGTTATCCTTGTGACGAACCAACTATACTTTTACGTGGTACTATCCCACCAGGATCCAAACCCACGGGCGATAAACAATAAAAATAGAAGAAACTAGTTCGACTAGTTGGAGGAGTTGCCGCCAGACTTGTCAGTTGTAGGAGTAGCAAAATAAAACACCATGACGCACATGCGTTATATTATAACCTTGACTCCCAACTGTGTGGATCGCGTCATATTTATACTGAGCGCTTCCGACCTCGCTAAGAAATGCCGACGTCATTGTTCGCTACTAGCATGGCGGAAAACATCCTCCACAAAGAGTTTAAAATATCGAACTCGTTTATGTATTACAATATTTTTATTTGTTGGACAGGTACGTCATTTCTATTTACAGCTATGAATGAACTTCGCTCGAGTAGGCTGCTTTCTCAGTATTATTTTTTGTTTCGCCACAGAAGGCTTCCATTGCATTACTACAATTTTAAAAAACATTATCTTCATAACTACCTATTTAAAATTTGTTTGTGATAATATGTATTCAACGATATCTAGAATCCAATTTTAATCTGACGGAATTGTTACTATATCTTCTTTCACGTATGCATGTAACAAGACATGTGACCTTCACCTGTCACGTTTAATACAATATTACCAAGGCAATACTATAAAATAACACTACTACTATACGAGTAGTACAACGTAATAAATGTTGACAGCGAAAAATGTTTTTTACTATCTAAATGTCTTTGAGACATAAAGGACTGTTTTTTTTAATTAATTTTTTTATTTAGCACCGCGTCTTACTACCCGTTCGGGTTATACGCTTAAGTACTAACTATGCTAATGTGCTAGGAGTTAAAGGTTGACTTTAGAGTAAGTGAACCCGCATTTGCGTGGAAGGCGAGTGCAAAACCATGTAGGAAAATAAATTCTTGAGCGGCTGTATAGTTACAAACCAGGATTTTAAGACTCTTTATTTCGCACACACCATCTAGTCGGGAAAAATGTGGAAAGTGACCAGGCATTCTCGTCTTTCAGCGTTTGTATTTAATTTGTCTAAAAAATACTAACCGTTCAGCAATTCTATGTCTCAATTTAATCTAAAATAATTATGGATAAATTTTATATTACGATAACTTGAGGAAAAATATACAAATAATGAATATTTTCCTCAACCCCTGCAAGAGCAGGCCTGCGGGGGATAGTTTCTCCACCACTGACTGAACTGGAGTTCTAACTCACTGGGACATAGTAGGATCAAAGATAAACACTCCGGTGCAGAAATTACAAAACGACAAGTTAAAAATAGAGCATTGTTAGTCTTGGTAAAAACCAAGGGAAGCGAATAGAAACTTACTTCTGAAGGTATTTACAAACATGTAAGATAAACTCTGTCAAAGTACCAAGGTTACGTACGTGTTGGTAATCAACGCCACTTGCCCCCTAATGTTATAATAAGTGACCTGGCGGTCTAGGGGTAAGGTGTCGGACTTCTGTGCTTGAGTCCGGGGTTTAATCCTCGGTCCCGGCACAGATTTATCTGATTACCAAACCCTTCCTTCACCTTCTGACAAGACATCTTGTGAATGTGAGGAATGCCAGGCCTCCACCGTGGTTCGGATTCCACGTTAAACTGTAGGTCCTCCATTCCATTTCATCTCACAATCACCCTACCATTACACATTAGCGTAAGTGCGTAAAACCCGAACGGGTTGTAAGACGCGGTGCTAATAATAATATAATCATTATCTAAACATTATAGCCTCACACAAGGTTTCAGTTTTTCTCAGAGGCCTGCTTGTCGAAGTATCAATCGCTATCAAGCCACACGATTTAAAATACAATGGTTGGTGTCATTTTATGGATCAACTCTATTCTGTATAATATCATACTCCCTTTTCACCCTTCACCTACAACAACCCTTTCTCATGTCAATGCGAAAGAGGGGAAAGAAAACTACGAAACTTCTTATCTCAAGGTAAAGATTGAGCCTGTCAAAAAATTACTATTTGTCAGAAGAAGGCTAAAACTAGTACTTTTATATATATATAAAAACTAGGAGCGCCACAAATTTGCTTGAAAATGCGTTGGAAATGAACTAATGTTACATTTTAACTCTTTTTTTTTCCTATTAGTAAAACTCAAACTATAGAACTGTTAAGGAAAAGGAGCCTTAGTCTTTCGACTTTATTTCGAAATAATGCATCGTAGAATTAAATATTGCGTTAGAGCTGAACGTCTGCGCGGCAATTTCTCGCTTACCGAGGCGACCCCCTTAATGTCGCCATAAAGAGAGACTAGGCCTATCTCCCGATATTAAGTATTCAGATAACGTTGCCATGGTAACTAAAGACGTGGTGTTTTAAAAAAGGGGGTGGGAGGGTCCTTCGTAGTCTTAAAAGAGTACCGGCCCACCTGGTTCGTATGTACCGCTCTTTAATCATCAACGTGCTCTTCATCACCCTTAACCATGTCCGCCGTTAAAGAGCGGGCGTTGAATGGGTTTGGACCCTCAACGAGGTGTGAAACCTGCTCTGTCGAGAGACACCTGCCCCGCCGAGGGAGTGGAACATTCCTCGACACTAATGTCAGGGTAACGGCCACAGTTACCGGTGCGAGCCAACTAGGATGGGACGTTCAGAGAGCCACGTGCGACGTTCTGGGAGAGAATAAATACATCCTCTGATGGGAACCAACAACGAACATGCTGTTTAGTCATGGACGTAGAAAAGTTGGATACAACCCGCCCTCCCCCTTTCCCCAGTAATGGAAGCTCCACATATATATCCCAATTTACTTACCAATGGACATATCAGCTAGAAAAGTTACTAGCAGCGTGTTAAAAAATAATAATTGTTTTACTATACAATCTGCAAGAATACTGGTCTTTTATAACGTCCCTTGAATCCATACCTTAAATATTAATCTCAGGTTCTCAAATATAGGCTTCTAACAGAGCGTATTGGTGACCTGGCGGTCTAGGGGTAAGGTGTCAGACTTCTGTGATGGCGGCCGGGGTTCAATCCTCAGTCCCGGCACAGATTTATCTGATTACCAAACCCTTCCTTAACCTCTGACAAGACATCTTGTGAATGTGGGAAGTGCCAGGCCTCCACCGTGGTTCGGATTCCACGTTAAACTGTAGGTCCTTCATTTCATCTCACAATCACCCTACCATTACACATTAGCGTGTAAGTGCGTATAACCCGAACGGGTAGTAAGACGCGGTACTAATAATAATAATAATAATAACAGAGCGTATTGATTTTGTTCTATTGTTTTAATACTTAGCTGTTCAAACTGTTGAAAAACAAATAAGAAACATCCAATTATCGCAAATTAGACCATATCCTACTTTATTCATATGTTGTGTAGAAAAGATTACAAAATCACTTAATTGACTTGACAGATGCTTTTAATTTATCTAATCAAAATATGCAAGTATCACATAACATCCACATCCTTCCATTTATTTTAAAACTTTTTCCTTAGCATATAGGCCAAACCAGGTATGGCTTTCTGTATACTCCTTTAGAAAACTGTTTGATGTGCAATTAATTGTATATATTGGCAAACATTAATACCAGTCCAAGCTATCAATGAAAAATTGTGTAATTTGATAAACGATTACCTTAAAAAATGCAGCAGAATTTGTCTGAAGGAGTATGTGGTAAACCACACCATGGAGATAGAAGCAGCTTTTAGTGCAGTTGAATGGGGGATGATTCCCAACATCTCAGATTAGTTTAATTAACATTTTGCATGCTCCATAACTACTACAGTAGCCCCATGGCTTCTTTGGTGCTGACTTACAGCTTACATCTGACTTCTGACAGTCAACATTTAGGTTTATACCTAAATTTTGACTGTCAGAAGTGACAGCTGCTAAACATATGTTTTTGCAGATCATATGGTTCGGCGTAGGGATACATAATTTGGTCTGGTAGCTTTTCAAAGCCGTCAGTCAGTACCAAAGAAGCCATGGGGCTACTGTAGTATGTTTTATTTTTACTTACTATAAAGAATTACATACATTAAAAATAATATAGGTAATGTCAATGGTTAATTTAATCATCAAACTAACTTTAATAATTTAAATTTTAACACTTGAAGAAAATAGTTTATCCACCAATCAACACTATAGTTCTGTGTAAACTCTGCTTGGGCAGTCATTGGCCAAGTTATTAGACCACCTCTTAGAAAACTGGGAAAATACATTTTCACTCTATATACTTTAATAACATACGAATTAAGTTTTAATAATTTATCAAACAAAATATTAAATAATTAATAACAATGTTGCCTTAAATTAATATTGCAATATATTTTAAGTACCGTGTCTTACTACCTGTTCAGGTTATACACATATGTGCTAATTACGCTAATAAATTAAGGACGAGGAGATTTAATTTTGAGAAAGTATATCCACATTTATGTGGAGTGGAAAACCATTTAGGAAAAACCCATAATACACCTAACTAGAATTCCAAACTCTATCTCCCCGCAATTGGCAGTTTAGTCTATTGCGAGAGTGACACCTTAAACCAAGCGGCCAACGAAGTAGGTATTTAAATATTAATATTTTGTTAGTCCTAACTTTGCTTTAGTAACCAAATGAACTCTGCAAGGTATGCTTTTGCTTTCAACGTTTCATTAAATAGCCGTTGGTTGTGGTTGTGGTTCCAATGCCATATTATTCTTTCTGATAGCCATTTACCCTCCGGGGTTTCAGCCAGCATCACCTCCACACATTCAAGTTGTCTATCGAGATTGACCAGTGGCACCCAGAAGACGATCAGGTGGACGTGGCCGAAGCTAGCAAACCGAGGAGTTGACCCTCTGTCATCTGAGACAGTGGTGTGTCTGTTTCCTGTCCAAGAGCGTCGAAACGACCGACGGAAATGGTGCAGTTACGTAGTGATACTCCTATACTTGTAGTTTAATTGTTATTGTATATAATTGCTTGTAACAGTTGTATTCTGTGATTGCAAATAAATAAATTAGGTTCGCCTCGGCCTACCTTCTCATTTTTGGCAGTCCCTTTCCGGGACCTTTTGCTTATTTACCGATGCGGAAAACAGTATCAAAGGAACGGGACTTAGTAGGAAACGAGAAGAGTAATCATTTTAATTGGAAATTTATCTTTTAAAAAGTCGCCATATATTTTCTATTGGGTTCAAACCTAGAGTGTTTTCTGGGAATTCTTATTTAAATAATACAGATAAAATACTAAGAGCCGGTCTTATGACTCCTGGATAAATATTAATCTGGAAAAGAGAGAATTTCTATCAGATCGATAAGTTAAAAGTGCGTCCTATGACTGCCAGATAGAATGTATTTATCCATCACATTTTTATAGGGAGTTTCCAATAACGTTTATCAGAAAGTTAAAATGGTTGTTGCCATTGTGACACGTTTTTCATGAGGTTTCGCCTATCAGAATCTGTTTTTAGGTTAAAATCTTGGTGCAAGTGTTTAGTAGTCACAGGCCCAGGCTCTAACAATATAAAGTTATAACATTTAATTCACGCTTTTATATAAATTGATAAGCTATTTGTCGAGTTATATTTATATAAGAACAAATTATCAAAATGTGAGTGCAATAAATGAAATTTTGTAAACGTTGTACCCAACTATTGACCACATTTTGGAAGACACCGAAATTAGAACTTGCAAGACAACCTAGCTTCTGCGCCCACGTGACGCCATCTGTTTACTCGCACTCGTTTAGCCGCCATTATTTAACAAATGTTGAGCGTTGTAGCCACTTTCCAGGTACTGTAGCTCCATGACTTCTTTGTGTGCTGACTGACAGCTCACAGCTGACAGCTTTTAAAAGTTACCAGACCAAATTATGTATCCCTACGCCGAACCACATGATCTGCAAAAACATGTGTTTAGCAGCTGCCCCTTCTAACAGTCAAAATGTATGTATATACCTAAATGCTGATTGTCAGAAGTCAGCTGTGAGCTGTCAGTCAGCACCAAAGAAGCCATGGGGCTACTGTAGTAGCGGTAACAGTAGGTCTTATACGCATGCTCGCACCAGTAAAAACAGTACCAACCTTGCGTTTTCTGCATAAAAATATATTTATCCTTCAGAGAGCTATCCGGCAGATAAATTAAGCTAATAATACGCGTATATATTAAAGTGGCTGATAACCTTTATCTGGTCACTAATTTTAACCTCCCGATAGCAATATTTATCTAGTAGTCATAAGACCGTCCCAAAGTCAACAATATTTTTAATTAATTAAAATTTGTTTGATTACAAATTGTTGAAATGTTACTCATATTAATTAATATATATATAATTAATAAGTGAAAATGTATTTTCCCCATTTTCTGAGGGGTGAGCTAATAAATTGGCTAGAGACTGTACATGTGTTACATCGATTTCTAAAAGTGAAGGTTAACTTATCAACCCTTCCCTTCAGAGTATTTTCTCCACAAGTAGCTCTTAAAAAAAGTCCATTCCTTTCTAACCTTAAAGACACCTTCTCCACACCCTTCTATATTTTTATTTGAAATCAAGTATTCTTATTAATATGTATCAGAATAAGTAAATGAAAAATTAACTTGTGAATAAAATTAGTATATATTTATTACCCTTAACATACTATAATGCAATAGCTTCTGTTTCTCCTCCAAACACTTTCCTTTTAATCTGTCTCTTAATGTCCACTCACTTAGTTTCAATAAAGGATTGAGAAGACAGTAGCATTACGAAGATTTGAAGACATTTATTGCCACAAAATATATTGTACAGGATAATGTACAGCACCATTATACAATTGGAATAATTAAAATATAACAATACATCTTGAGGAATGATAGTGTACTAATAAAATTACTTTATAGCAATATAGGCTACACTTTGTATGCTACTACATATCATATAATTAAATTAGCAACAAAAATAAATAAGAGTACAAACATTGAACATAATATTATCTAGAGGCAATGAGATATAGAATATATTTTTGGGATTGTGAAGAAGCTAATTATGCATGTGTTTCATGTCAATGATAATTTATCGTCTGGTCTCTTGCAATGAATACAATGGATCAATTTAAGCAATATAATCGATAATGTTGTCATTGCAGTCTGTAAGATGACCATCTACCCTTGTGGTTAAGATAATGTATAGTTGGACTATTCTTAGGAACATCATGGTATATGGACGCATTTATGCAACAGGTTGCCAGTGGCAGGCTTGTCAACCTTTATTCCCTCACCACCGCCACAGACTGTTTATTCATTCTGTATTCATCACGTGTTTTAGGATTAGGTTTGTTTATTGGGCAAAAGTGTCATATTTTCTTTGTTAATTGTGTGATGGATTTTAAAATGGACAAAATAACAACACAATTGGATCCATCATGGTACAACAAGCGCATGGCTGAGGTGGCCATATTGCAACTCTTTTCAGTGACTGCCGATAAGAGTGAAGTGCATAAATGGACATAAAAAAAAATTACAATAAATTATCGCCGACAACCGGGTGATATGAAAATCATGCATAAATGAGACTTATGAATAGACTAAGTTCACAAATTCAATACTTTTAGAAGATCAAAAAGTTGTGGGTGGATGGATGGATGGATAGATGGATGAGAGTTGATACTTTACCATTTAAAAAAATAATTTTGGGAAAAAATCATTGGTCATCAAGTGCTATAGTTAGTTTTAAATCTATTTTAGATTTAAATAATTATTATTCTCAAAGTTTATATGAATGAAAATTCTAGCAAAATGTTAGGGATTTTTTTAAATGATTTCAATCCCAGGTCCCGGCACAGATTTATCTGATTACCAAACCCTTCCTTCACCTCTGACAAGACATCTTGTGAATGTGGGGAATGCCAGGCCTCCACCGTGGTTCGGATTCCATGTTAAACTGTAGGTCCTCCATTTCATCTCACAATCACCCTACCATTACACATTAGCGTAAGTGCGTATAACCCGAACGGGTAGTAAGACGCGGTGCTAATAATAATAATAATTTAAATTATTTATTAAAGCAGGAGAAGTCAAACAATCGATCTCACAGGAATTTAGAGTTAATTGTGGAAGAAAACTATATTATCATTAAAATTTGATCTTTTTAGTCTTTTAAACCTGCAAGTATATCAAGTACTTTAAATTAAATTTAAGTGCAACTAAAATTACCTTGCAAGTCATAATTCATGATGATGTAAAACATTAAATAGTGTCATAAGAAAATGCGCATTCTATTTTTTCTTTATATATATTTTAGTGGGGGCATGAGTTAAGGAAAGATTGAATTTATGGAATAAATATAAGATGTATAGACAAAAAAAATGTATAGTGTAAAAACAATGGGCGATCGAGGAACCTTTGATAATATTATAAGTTGATCAAGCCCAAAAAGTTTGCCGATCCCTGGATTAAGGCAACCAACAAATTTAGTTGGGTAACTGTAGTTTTATACATTATATGGGGAGCTATTAGTAGAGTATTGGGTTCGGAATCTTGATAAATCCCTGGTTTTAATTCAAAACCCATCAACTAATGGTGCCGATTGGTGTGTTTGAGATTTGGGAGGGGACAGGAAGGGGGAACTGTTAACAATATTAAGAATTGCACTCTAGTGAAGACATTACCAACACAAAAATCTAAAACAATGCAAATAGGTTGATTATCTCAACCATTTATGTAGTTTATAGTGTTGTAATGCAATTTTATTGAACTGGTCTAAAAAAATGTATCTTTAGTTAAGTCAAGAGACGTAAAAAAAGTTAATCTTAATATAAACTGATACTTCATAAGTTTTAGGCTCTTTCAACAATGAGATCATAATTGAATTGTTTTTTGCTTACAAAAAACTTGAGTGCATCAAAGTGTATATTAGCACAGTCCAAATACTTGAATACATTTTTCATGTTCACTTTTTCCTTGTGGGTTTGTCTGGTAAAAGTATACTCTCGTATTCCGTCTTTGGAAGTAAGTTTAAATGTGTACTTGAAGTTGTAAGAATTCTCCGCTGGTCCAATGTACTGCACACCCAACATAAACATTTTTCTTTCCCCATCGGTCAGTTCATGGAACCAAAACACCTCTCCTAAGGCCGAAATTATTTGAGTGTTTTTTTTACACTGGCACAGAAATCAAAATTGTCCACATCTATGATATTTACGGCTTCCATCCATGCTTCAGACTCGTGGTTCTCTAGTGCATGTACCAAAAGGTCTTGCTTACCTCCTTCCCAGGAACAATCATCTATAAGGCATTTGATTGGTTTGTGGTGGCAGGTTACTTCATGTTCAGCCAGATCAAAGATTAAGAAAGAATTTTCACAGCCATATTTGAAGTATTTACACAAAGCCTTGGTGGACTCTGCTAACTGTTCTAAAGCATAGTTCCTGGATTTAGTGAAACTATCTCGACATGTAGGGCAATTTTCGCACATGGGCAGGCATTCTTGGCAGATGTTGTGCCCATTTGCACATTGATGTATCGGCGGAGAGAAGTATTCCAAACAAACAGGACACTTGAGGATACTCAAGAGACTTTCATTCATGTCCATAAGGCTGCTATCAATACCTGCCATTTTGGCTTTTCAATTAGGAATGTGTCAAATATCACGAGCTGTATCTCCTAGTGTGAATGTCTGAAAGAGCAAAAAAGAATCTAGACACACACACATAATCATATAGAAGCATAGGTTATGATGTGTTGTTTGTAAATAGTAGCATAATGCTATTCAGTCAATACCAATTAATATACCAGTAATAGAGTTTAAAGCTAGAAACCCATTTGAGCAAATACTAGATGATTTAAATATTTGACTATCAGGTAAATGCATTAGAAAATTTAAATTTTAGTATAAAAAGGGGCTGTCTTAAATATATCTTCTACTTCATATTATAACACATTTAAAGATTTCTTAATGGAAGAAATTATACTTTGACCGTAGTCCCAAATGTTTCCTAAATAAATGTTATTGTAGAAGTAACATTCATACAAAGAAAACGTTGCATAATTGGTTATAAATTTATGTTTTATATATTTATGCAAAATTATATCCCAGGAAAAATTAAATCTCTTTAATATATTTTAGTTTTTTTTGAACTGGATGAATATTTAGACCTGGTTTGTTGTTGTAATTTAACTCTTTAAAAGTTTTAAAGGCTATCCTTTGCAAGACCGTAGTTGGGTGAGGGTGTTCAAACCCCCCTGAAATTTTATGAACATATATGTGGCTTTATTTATGGTTCAAACAATATCAAAATTAAGGTACCAGTACAAATTAGGGGCCTGTGTTACCATTAAAACCTTTTAAAGAGCTTCTAGAGGTGTTTATAATAATTATAATTTTTCATGGCCTTCGGCAGTTAGGGGGTTATGTTGCCATAAAAACACTTCAGATAGCATCTAAAGGTGTTTAATATATAGAATTTTTCCTTGCCTTCAGCAGTTAGGGGGTTATGTTACTCTAAAAAAACATTTTAGAGAACTTCTAAGGCTGTTTATATATATATTTACTGATCTCCGGCAGTTGAGGGGTTATGTTAATATCAAAAACACTTTAGAGAACTTCTAGGGGTGTTTAATATATAGAATTAGTCTTAGCTTTCAGCAGTTAGGGAGTTATGTTGCCCTACATACACTTCAGATAATTTCTAGAACTGTTTATAATTTGGAATTTTTTCTAGCCTCTGGCAATTGGGGGATGTGCCCATCAAAACCCCTCTGAAATTATTAGCTAGCTACGGCCTTGATCCTTTGTATGTGAAAATAATGTCATATACAAACCTACTGTATCAATATCTTAAATTATTAGGCCTATTGTATTACTATTTCAACATTGAGATTGTTGTTCCGCTCTTTGTTGTTCTTCTGGCTTCGGGGAGCGGGGAGGTGCGTCGTCTAGACCTAGGTCTAGAAGTCGCTGCTG
>CABEEJ010006706.1:0-37413 GCA_901482245.1 Timema douglasi | reverse complement strand
AATTGCTTTCTTCAGTTACCGTCAATTGGGGGCTGGCGCTGAAGCGACTCTTCACTTCCTACGACCATTGACCGGGCCCTTAATCGAAAGAATAACGTTAATATGGGTATTAAAACACAAATTGTATTATAACTTGTATTATTCCTCCTACCCTGCTTGTTCTCCTACTACCATATAGCTACATCGAATAGTGTCTTACCCACTTGGTATTTGACATTTAACAATTTCTGATCGACTAATCTCACATATTAACTTTGGGTTTTCTGAAAGAAAATTTTATAAGATGATTCCTTAAACAATTTTACAGCAAACGTTAATTTCAATTGCTATATATATATTTCTTTAAATACTGTGTAATGGCCATGGTAGGTTTTTTTTTATCACTTGTCCTGTGATGACAGGGATCGATGGTGTGCATGGGGTCACCAATTACTCACTGCGCATGTAAAAGTGCGTGGCTACGCTTGAAGAACACAACCATGATTGGTTAGAGGAACATTGTAAGAGGTGTTTGTTCCCCAGACAAATGGATACCTAAACAATGTGCTACATTTGATTGTATATGTCTCAGATGCTAGAGCATATATTCTTTTGGTCAAAATTGTCGGGTTTGTTTCCGGTGTCGAGCTTTAATTTTCCAAATATGTTTTAAATTATTATTATTATTATTAGCAAAGCGTCTTACTACCCGTTCGTGTTATACGCACTTGAGCTAATGTGTAATGGTAGGGTGAGTGTGAGATGAAATGGAGGACCTACAGTTAAATCGTGGAATCCGAACCACGGTGGAGGCCTGGCATTCCCCGCATTCACAAGATGTCTTGTCAGAGGTGAAGGAAGGGTATGGTAATCAGATAAATCTTTGCCGGGACCGGGGATTGAACCCCGGCCGCCAGCACAGAAGACTGACACTTTACCCCTAGACCGCCAGGTCAGCATGTTTTAAATGATTTAATATTGGTGTCTATAATGCAAAAAATACTTGAATGAAAAATTAAAAAAATTCATCTAATTCAAAATACAGTTGGAACTCTTTAGTCGAGCACCCAAGTGTCTGGCAAGTATTGTTTCATATAAATTGCCAGAACACACAATTCAACTTTTAATAAACTTTTATATATCCATAATGCCTATCCCCAAGGGTCGCCATCACTCAGCCTACATACTTATTGCCATATCATAAAAGGTAGAATAAAACTTGAGATAATACATCGTCTTACACAACTACTGGACGCTTGGAAGACATAATTAAGATCTAAAATACTTCAGAATACAATATAACACAAGAGTATAACTAAAACACTTGGCTACAAATGTAAAATATTTTGGTGCACATTGTACTTTTAATAGCACCAACCTCGTGGGCATACCTTAAATTAATGGTGCGAATATTCAAAACGTGCCAGACAACAGAATTTCGGAATCAATAGTTTAAATTTTAATAGGTAAAAATGAAAATTAATAAAAGAAAATCAAATAAATACTAAGTAAATGTGAGTAACAACATAATTTTTTCTTCCAATATGTGTAAACACACACACACACACACACATATATATATATATATATATTTTTTTTTTATATGTCGCCGGGCCAAGAAAACAAGCTCATATTTTTTTCTGACGAACCCACGTGGTACTATCACATCACGGCCTTAACATACATGCGAGCACCTGCTGTAAGCAGATTTCCTCATGAGAGGGTAGAGAGGGGGGAGGGGTGGATAAAAGAGCTGCTGTTTGGTTCAACCGTCTCCTTCGATAACCTACCTCCCCCTCACCTCCTAACCCAAACCATCCACCTACCCTAAGCCTCATCCCCTATAACCTTACCTTTCGTTGCGGTATGGCTCGCGGTCAACAGAAAACAACCGAAAGCTTCAGAGGAGTCATGTGGGTCTAATCCGCTCTTCTTGGTTTTGTAGGAGGAAATGAGGAGGGCAGGGAGTTTACTAACGCCCTCCTCTTCTCCTTCTTGAAAATCTAGACCCAAAGGGAAGGTAGGAAGGTTTTATTCCATGGAAGAGAGGTAAAAATAAAAGGAACAAGTATGCTTTCAAAATAGAAAAAGGGAGAAGGATGTTATCGTATTTCTCATGTTATATAATCACATTGGCTCAGAGAATGGAGAGAGAGAGAATTTCATATGGCTTTTACGAATACTTCTTGGGGTAAGTTTAGGACTTTTAACCCTTATCTCTTATTTAGTTTGGTTTATCCTTTAACAAACTTATTGAAAACATCAACGTGCTTTTAACTTTATTCTTTGTTTAGCTAAACACGTATATGGGGTTGAGTATTACTTTAGTGCATGCTTAGCATCTAGATTCTAAGTTTTTCCTTTAAATTTAAGTAGAGATGGAAATGTTGAATCCTAGATTATTCAAATTCTAGGGCATTCTAGAGTCTATATTCATAGAAATCTAAATGAAAGATACACTAATACCATTAATATAAAGCCTTGACTCAAAATAACAATTTTAATCAGTTGGTAACAGTAATTATAATTATATAAGCTTGTGTGATTGGAAAAATAATAAAATCACAAAATAAGTCAATTATATTAATTACATTAGTTTACTCAAAAACCATTATCTTTCTTTTTAAATGACTTGACAGAAGAACAAAATAGAACATGTGGACTAAATCAAGCCTTTAAAACTTCTTCAAAATTCACCTTTAAATGTTTTCATTTTACTAGTAATGTGTGCATTTCTCAAGGATTCTAGATTTTTAAAGAAAATCTATAAACATATATAAAAATAAAGGATTAGACACATTTCTAATTTTAGGCTATCGTAGAGATGTATACATATATGCAATAAAAACGTGACTGATTTAATTGACTTTGAAGAAATTGGTAAATGAACACTTGCTTTTTGTTTGTTTGCCAAATCAATGGGTAAACCTTTTAATATCACAGAGTGTACTCAAACTTGTGGTGAGGTATTAAGTTAAAATAGGTGAAGCCAACCAACAAACGAAATAATCCACATCTGAACAGATGAAAGCAGGACTTTATTTTTAGAGTAAATCCTTTTAAAGCATTTTAAAGCTTTTTATATGGATAACAATAGCTTTAAATTTTTAGCGAAAGGATTAGACTATTTAACATGTTTGTAAAGCAAAACTTATGAGGATGAAAAATACAATTATAAATTTTTTGACGTATTTAAGTAAATAGACTTAATAATTTTACTAGATGTTTGGTAAAAATGTTTTATTTCTAGATTTTTCTAAAGTTAATTTATTTTTTCGTTAACATATGCACGTATATTGTGAAATAACAGATCTTACCCATGTTTATTTATTATATTTCAAGTTATTATAAATGTAAATATTTTTAAAATGCGGTCACATGGAGCTCGAAAAGTTACATAATGTTTATTCTATATAAACAAATACGGCATCTGCAAATTCTATGATTCTAAGAGGTAATGGAAATAATTAAATATACAATGGAAAGTAATAATATATTGGACAACTAGCAGTGTTAACTAAGACTTTAATTTATTTTTGGACTATATTTTTGAATGGTAAGTCAAATATAAACTACTTTGTAGCGTAAAAACTCTCATTTTTTAATTAATAATATTTGACAATTTCTTTTTCTTGTAAAATTATTTACATTTTAAGCATTCTTAAAGTAAAATTAAGTATTTTATAAAGGTGTTGGTAGATAAATATACATTTACTTTGTAAACAGTACTTTATAAGCTAGCATTATATATTAATAACTTTTTCTTAACTTCCAATTAAAATTATTAGTTATCTAAATTTTAATTTTATCCTTCCTATGATAGATATGACTAATTAATATTTAATAATATGTTCAAGCTTTCTTTATTATAAAAAAATTGATCTAAATTAAGTTTATAAAGCACTCTCAAATATCCTTTTAAGGCCCTTGGTTGGCCAAATCTTTTAAGGCGATCATTCATTCATTTTGATGAGTCAGCTGGTTAGTTCACACAGCATTAGTCAGAGAAGTAACCGTTTTCTAATTAAGAGTTTTTAGGACTATGAAGTACAATGAAGAGATTCAACCATAAAGCATATTTGGAGAAAATATTAACATTCTATATGTGTCTACTGAATAATTAAAATAGAATACCTGTGTTTTTATGGTTAATTATTTAAAAAAGTTTCTCATGTTTAAAATTATTTTATCCAATCAATATTTATTTATTGAAAAATTACAGTAATAAAAATAAATAATAAATAATTTTTGAAATAAAGTTAAATAATGATACACAATACAAGCCTCTATACACAGTAATTTGTATGTTCACTTTGAAACACGTGGTATTCGTTAGTTTTATAGAAAGGGCTTTGATTATTCATGCATATAACAAAATTTATCAATCATTATATGCTTCCATTTATTTGTCAAGTCCCTATGAAAATAATTATTATAATTGGCATACTTAAGGCAAATATATTCGAGATAAGGTCGTTTGTTAGTACGATATTAGCAGAAAAATTAAGAAAAAAAATGTTATATAAACTTTTACAAAGAAAGGAAATATTTTTATTTGTGATTTTATTTGATAATGGAAATCATTATACGTCCATGGAAAAAAAAAGTAAACTTCTTTCAAATTTTATATTCTATTTATTTTTGTTTTTATTTGTTTATTTTTTACATATATTCTTACGATGGAATAAATTAAGCCTTAGTTATTTCAATACTAATAATCTATGGACCCCTTCAGAAGTAAAGGAGTTTTTTTTAAATAATAATTGAGAGATCCTGTTTCAAATCTCGAGTATACTTAGCTCTACTTATCACGCTATGTGATAGCAAGGGGTGAGTTGGTTTTAGCTTTGCACTATTTACTACCTTAGGCCCTAAATAATAAAACTTCTTTGTCGTTTTCTGTAAGTAAAATATTAACAATATTAGTAGCTATAACCCAAAATGGTAGGAACATGAAATAATTTTCAGGCTTATTGGAAACTGGGTAGTTGGGATTTATCCCTTTCCAGCGTGTTCTAAAAGGGATTTTACCACAATTGGTTACCACCCTCCCTCTCAGAAAATGCGAATACACTTCCTTTAAATTAAATATATATTAACCCTAATACATTATAAATATGGTACTCTCGAATACTTGGGTCTTATAATCCTTCTATTCCTATGGTATTCGACTCATTCAAAGTTCATACATACATACATACTAGCATTTAAAATACAATATTAACTAATACTACTATATATATACTAATATATATTAGTATTTAAAATACAATAACAAGACCTTGACCTCAAATAACAATTTTAATCAATTGATAAAATTAATTGTATAGATTTGTGTAATTTGTAGGGTAATAAAAATCACAGAAGAGACCAAAATCGTATCACAGAATATTATTAATTTATCAAAAAATGTGTTCTATTGGTTGTTGAATGATGTAATGGATAATACATGTATAGTATGACGTCACGCTACCGTCACCGCGCGCTTATGAACTCCTGGGCTCGCCGTGTGGGGCGCTAGAGGGCAGGTCACGTGGTCTTGCTCTCAAGCTTCCACGTGGGCGGACCACAGTTCAACTCGAGTCGCTTTTCATTGTGTTAGTCAAACATCATAATTCTTGATTGCAGATGATGCGAAAGACCGATATCAGACATTATTATTATTATTAGCACCGCGTCTTACTACCCGTTCGGGTTATACGCACTTACGCTAATGTGTTATGGTAGGGTGATTGTGAGATNTTATTATTATTATTATTATTAGCACCGCGTCTTACTACCCGTTCGGGTTATACGCACTTACGCTAATGTGTAATGGTAGGGTGATTGTGAGATGAAATGGAGGACCTACAGTTTAACGTGGAATCCGAACCACGGTGGAGGCCTGGCATTCCCCACATTCACAAGATGTCTTGTCAGAGGTGAAGGAAGGGGTTGGTAATCAGATAAATCTGTGCCGGGACCGAGGATTGAACCCCAGACCCTCAGCACAGAAGTCCGAAACCTTACCTCTAAACCACCAGGTCAGCAAATATCAGACATTGTTATTGATTTAGATCACCTCTGTTTGAAACATAGCAAAAACCTGTAGCCTACAAGTGAAAAAGACTTCTGACAAAACATAATTTGTCAGTGACACCAGATACTAAATTTATTTTAGTTAAATTTAAAATATTTTCATAAGTTAAAGTTGCTATTGGTGACCTGGCGGTCCAAGGGTAAGGTGTCAGACTTCTATGCTGGCGGCCGGGGTTCAATCCTCGGTCCCGGTATAGATTTATCTGATTACCAAACCCTTCCTTTTACCAAACCCTTCCTTCACCTCTGACAAGACATCTTGTGAATGTGGGGAATGCCAGGCCTCCACCGTGGTTCGGATCACACGTTAAGCCGTATGTACTCCATTTCATCTCACAATCACCCTACCATTACACATTAGCGTAAGTGCGTACAACCTGAACGGGAAGTAAGACGCGGTGCTAATAATAATAATAATAATAATAATAATAAAATACATTTCTTTCGAGGTTATTAGAAGCTTAGTAGCTTAGTATAAGTTCCAATTAAAAAGCTTTCAATACTCCCACAATTAATTTGATAACACCACTTTAATTAGGAAATGCGGTGTCTTTCAAGTTCTGCCCGATACAATGGATTGAGGTCAAAGTTTCTGAGAGTTCGGAACAAGATCAAAAGGCGTTAATGAGTTTGAATGACCCCTTGGGACGGTGATGCGTGTCTTGGAACCATTTGTTCTTGGCAGAGCTAACCATTAGGTATAAAAACCGTGATAGCCACCGTTAGTCATTATCAATACGGTAAAACCATAAGAATAATAACCCTTTTATCGTCAATGTAACTTCGATTAAAGTTGACGACAGATACATTAAGCTGGGAAGGGAGGAAATGAAGTTGGCGGCGAGTATTTTTCCAGCCTTTATAGATTTTTAATACTTTATCTTATCCACTGGATATAAATAGTATTGTGATCACCAAAAATATATTTTAACTCTAGAATTTGATAAATAGTGACGTTCCATGTCCCCTGGGTAAAAAAAAAGTGGTATCCGCGATGCCGTCTGTCTGTCTCTCTGTCTCTCTGTCTCTCTGTCTTGTCTCTCTGTCTGCCTCTCTGTCTGTATGCCTGTATCGCGGTTAAACTATTTTACTGATTAGTCTAAAACTTGGTATCATAAGGATCACCCGGACATTTTTAAATTAGATGACTAGCTCTAATATTAAGAGTAGCTTACTGAAGGGGTGAAAGAGAGAAAATCGATTTTCTTGAAATCCATTCAAACGATATTGATTAAATTTTGTATCTAGGTACAATTCAACATTACAAATCAAATAGGGGATATAAGTTTTTTTTTATAACTATAAACATTCATTTCTAATTTTGCCTCCTCAAATATTTGAGATTAAAAAATTTATCATTGTAAAGATGCAGTGCAATTAAATATAAAATTATCATTGTAAAGATGCAGTGCAATTAAATATAAAATTATCATTGTAAAAATGCAGTGCAATTAAATATAAAATTATATTATTTGAAATACATGTTCATAAAACCAATAGTTTCTAAGTTTTAGCGTGGTCGGTAAAATGTTTTTGGCTCTAGTTACAGTAACAGAGAAACGGAATTCTAAGAAACTGTTTTTTTGGGTTCAAGGAATCATCAAACGTCAAAACTAGATCTTTTGACGATCACAAACTCTTAATTTCCAAAGAGTTAAGAGAAGGTAACATTTTTAAGTGGATACTATTAGCCCAATTTTTTACACAAAGTAATACCATCGGTTTTTAAATATTTCTCATCAATATCTTCTTATATATAAAATTCTCGTGTCACAATGTTCGTTCCCGTACTCCTCCGAAACGGCTTGACCGATTCTCATGAAATTTTGTGAGCATATTGAGTAGGTCTGAGAATCGGCCAACATCTATTTTTCATACCCCTTAGTGATAAGGGTTGTCCACCCTTAACATTTTTCTATAATTTTTAGACATTTTTTTAATATCTTTATTTTTTTTATTATGTCGCATTAAAAAATACATACAACCCTAAATTTTTACCCTTTTATCACCAACCCCTATTTTTTAATAGCCATTTTAGTAATTTAATCATTTTTCATCCCCGGTCGATAACTGATCAATCGTCATGTGCCAATTCAATTCAAACGTATTCAGTTTCCGATTAGATTGGCATTTGCAATGACTATCAACAAATCCCAAGGTCAAACGATGTCTATTTGTGGCTTAGATTTGAGAACACCATGTTTTTCACACGGACAATTATACGTGGCATGCTCTCGAGTGGGTAAACCATCCAGTTTGTTTGTGTTAGCTAAAGATGGACTAACAAAAAATATTGTTCACGCTATGGCATTAAGAGATTGATATTGTTTGTTAGTGTTACTGTCGTAATTGATTAATTAATGATATATAATTTTAAGGAATAAATTATAATAACTTAAAAATAATGTTTGCCTTTTGTTATTTTTATATTCCCTCATCGTTCACAGCGCTCCATGCCTATTTCACGCATATACCACATTCTTACACACTTACAATAAGTAAGCTATTTTTTGTCTACACTAGAAATTACTTAAAAATTATTTATATGGCAAAACAACGTTTGCCGGGTCAGCTAGTCTTAATATAAATTTATGAGAAAGCTTTATATTGAACATTTTATATTTCCACACAAAGTAATATTGTAAGACTCACTCTAATTAATCTAATGGGTAGGGATTAATTAGGATGGTAGAGTTTGGTGGAAATGTGCAATCACCTAATTTGAAGGAGAAATTTTGAAACGAGTTAAAAAAATTAAAACGTGTATTAACATGGCTGGGACTCGAACCTCAAATGCCTTGTTATCGTCAAACCAATCAATGAGACTGGGCCGTGTTCCCAAAAACGCGGTTCATTGGCAAATACAAGGTTTCGTATTTACATTAAATATATTATTTGTTGATACATTAAAGATAATGTTCAAAGTTACTTACACACTATTCATGATCCACTAGTTGTATAAATGTACTTAAATTTTATAAATAATATTTGTCACTTGGGACATTTAGTTCATATTTTCATGCTTTGAGTAATTTTAAAGTCAATTTTAATATTTTATGTTTTTACGATATTGATGTTTAGTACATACATTAATTAATATTAAAAATTGGAGATTTCATCAAGCAATTATCAATCTAACGAGATGATATAGGCCTAAATTAAACTACAGGAACACTTTACTGTGTGGTATAAAAATAAACATTCCTGGTTAAGCATTGAGACTGATTTTTAAATACTTGTCTCAGAAGCAAAATCTATCCCCCTCCCTCAGAAATATGTTCAATGTCCATGTTAAAAAAATGACAACATTTATTTACTTAATGCTTTTCGTTGAATATATTAGTTACAATTTGTAAAAGGACTGTTTGATTTATCTATGTGACCTTTTACAGTGATTTTATTTTTATTTATGGTCAATTTTTGGGGTAGTTTGTAAAGGTCTTGATTTTACTAATTCATAAGTACTTTTCCTCTTTTTTTTGGGTTATTTTTTATCATATTTTTATACCGTTTTGTTAACTTTTCAAGGGTTTTGATTTGATTCATTCATGTTCACACTTTCTGATTTTTTTTGTAATTTAGGTAAAATTTTTACTATGTTGATTCTAATTATTCATGTCCAATTGATCCAAGTTTGTATTTATATTTTTCGTAATATTTTTTAAATCTGTAAAGATATTGATTAGTTTAACTAATATACACTTTTTTAAGTATTTCGTTTATAATTTTAAAAATTTTTGTTTAAATTTGATGTCAATTTTCATTGTTTAAGGTTACTACTACATTGATAATTTTTTGACAATTTTCGGGTAATTAAAGTCCAGTCCCTATTAAGGATTACAAATACCAGTTCCTCGGTCACCGGAGTGGGGTTCGCGGAACCTTAATGTTCCGAGGCGTTGTTGAATGTTCCTGTCGTAGATAAATGAGCTCTGTGGAGAAAGTACGAATTCCCTCTCTCTCTCTCTCTCTCTGTGACGTAGACTATCACTTATCTGGTTAGGCAAATTACTGAGCCCTCTTCACTTTCCCTCATGTCTACTGTTCTTCTTTCGTATCATTTATCTGATTATCTGCCCCTTTTTCTTTTATTCACCACACGTTTACTGTGACTTCACTCGTTCTTTCAGTTTTTTTTGTTTGTTATTTTATAAATCTCAAAATTTATGTTGGAGTCACGAAGAGTCATACCGAACTTAGTAATTGTTTTAATCGTAGTTTTAAACCCTCATATGATATCTATGTAATTATTTATCTCAGCTAAAATAATAAATTGAGGAGGATGAATTTTTAATAATTATTAGTGGCAGATTGAGGATGAAAAGTTTAATAGTACTAAAATAATTATCTCCCAAATGCAGCTGGTGGGGATCAAAGCCTTGGTCTTCTGGGTCTTGGTCAGGCTAACAAACATTCCTCCGGACCTGGTAGTCTTATGGCATTGAAGATACTGAACATAGAGTTACATTTTATTTATATTTTTTGATTCTCTTATTAATATTTACTGCGCCTCTTCTGACTCAACTTTTTATACTGGCAAATGACATGCAAATGCATTTAACCCCAGAAAACAGACTATACAAATAATCCCTTTGAATAATAAATAAAACGGTACACAGCACACATGTTCTCTGCCATTTATTTAAAAACGTAGACATTTAATAAACTCGTAAGATATGTGAAACAAAATAATATATATTGTTGCAGAAACATGATAGAGAAAAATAGCATCACACTCCACTAAATTTTTATTATTATTAGCACCGCGTCTTACTACTAGTTCGGGTTATACGCACTTACGCTAACGTGTAATGGTAAGGTGATTGTGAGATGAAATGGAGGACCTACAGTTTAACGTGGGATCCGTGGCATTCCACATATTCACAAGTTGTGATTAATACACGTCTTGTCAGAGGTGAAGGAAGGGTTTGGTAATCAGATAAATCTGTGCCGAGACCGAGGGTTGAACCCCGCACCCCCAACACAGAGGTCTGACACCTTACCCCTAGACCGCAAGGTCATCTATCATTTGACTAAAGAGCGTTAATAAAATATAAACTTTTAAAGAAACACATAGAAAAATTAGTAACATTTCTGATTATCAAAGAGCATAACAATAAACCACAAATTTTTGAGACATTCAATTAAAATATATATTTTGCAAATAGCTTAGAAACTATGAGTTTTTTAAATATTTATAATAAAATAACCTTTACTTGATGTGTACAGGCCTATACATCAATAAAACATGTTTTATTATTTTTAATAGTAGGATCTATTAGAACTTTACAATGGTATGATACTTTGTATTAAAAATAATTCCGGAGATATGATTAAAATAGGAAATCTCTCTCTATGTCATGGTCAACTTCATGGAAAAATGAGTTTATAATTTGCTTAGAATGTTAAACAATGTCTTGATACAATATTTCATAATTTATCATATCATCGTAAATATTTTGATATTTAACTTAAAATATAAAACTTAAAAACATCCAGAAGAAACTTTTGGAGCTGTTTTAGTAAATGTGTGAACTTCAAAGTATATATTTTGCGTATTTTTTTAAAAATTGATTAAGTAGAACCTTATACATTTATTTCTAAATAAATTGTACTTTTAAAAAAAAATTGTCTCTCCTTTGCGTAACGTGAGAAATTTTAAACTGAAGCGCATTTTTTGGTAGATAGGCTTTCATTATTTTTATATTTTTTGAAATTATGTAAACTGGATTGACAAAATTGTGAGAACTGTTATCAAAAGAAGTTGTTTTATATTAAAATAAATTCCCATTAGATATTAACCTAAAACGTAAACCATATATTTTATATTAAAACTAATTATATGATCAAACAAATAAGTAATAAAAATGTGTCCCATATCTCAAGATCCTAAGTAGCCATGTGTAAAATATACACTATTCATAATGAAAATAGAATTAATTATATAAAAAAAAATCCCTAGAGCTGTAATGTATCTAGAGGGTCCCTCCTACTCGCCATCCGACCAACCCCTTCTCCCCCTCGGTGCCCTACGCTTTTCTCTCTTGCACGGAAGATTTAGAGCAACCCCATTTCACCCCTTTCTCACCCTATCTTTTGTTAGAGTTAGGCTGCTCCTACTTATTATTACTTAGTAACCCTCGAGACTGGAGTGATGAGAATCCATCAGAATAAAGTTAGCAGATGAAGATTCACTTCGTTGGAGATAGGTCTCGCCAAACTTGGCTCAAGATACTTAATAATTAGTATTAGTCATTCACACGGTTAAGAGAGGGGGGTGGGTGGGTGGGTGAAGGGATTAAACTAAAAGAAATACATTACAGAAATGTAAAGGTATTTTGTCAGACACCTCAATTGGGTCGGTAGTGCATCTGTATATTGAACTAAAGGTAAAATATTAAATTCCTAAAATGTCAAAAAAATGGTTTCATTGGTAAATTGGAGTTTCCACTGTTACAGTGATAAATTAACTGATGGGGTATCTAGTGCTGTGTATCTTTAATATATACACGTTAAAAACCACTAATTAAAAATAATAATATATATAGGTAGAGTAGACCTACATATTTTTGTGTATATGTATAAAAAATTATATATATATATAACATACATATGTATAAATATGTATACATGTATAACGTGTATCTATATTACATATANTATATTATATATATATATATATATATATATATATATATATATATATAGTAAATGTATATTAAATAATCAGTGTCATTTTTTATTTTAAATATTTTGCACCACACATTTGGCAAATTAAAATATTAACTTCGTCTCAATAAAAACTTTAAATAGAATTATCAAGTTTTTATTTATATTTGCAAATAATACATTTGATTTATAAATTAATAGCATTCCTAAGTATCACTATGAACAATTTTATTGATAATATTATTATTTACGTCCATAAGTTTAGCCTGATGGTGTATTTTCATTACTTTCATGTGTAATATAAAATAAACTTATTTTCTTTATTCAATCTGTAACAACACTAGAACTTTTATACACGTTAGTAATATATCTTAGTATTTATTATAAAACAAATACAAATATATATAGTTTTTTGAAAAATTGTACAATAATTTTAGTGAGATAATAAAATATTTATTGAGATTAAAATAAAAATAGGTTTTTTTTAGCACCGTGTCTTACTTTTGGTTTGGGCTATACACAATCCTATGTGCTAGCTATTCTAATGTGTAAGAGATTAGAAAGGCTGATTTAGAGTAAACATACCCACATTTGCGTTGAAGGAGAAAGAACACCCACTCATGGATCGAACCCCAATCTAGTCTATAGCAATATTACCTTAAGCTATGCGGCCATCGAAGCGAGTGTAAAAGAGTAGGTCCTGTCTCTAATATATACACATTTATTTATTATAATAACTCAGAGTTTGCTTCATTTAATCCATTTGGCTAAAATTATTGTAGCTTGATTTAAATTGTACTTATTGTTTCATCCTGTTAAATGTCAGCCAATGGATAGCAAAATTTTCATCAGAGTAAATTTATATATTTTTAAGGTGATTTTAAATATTGATCGAATAATGAATAAATTAGCTTTAGTAGATTAAAATAAAGGATTTTAATTTTTTTTTCTTGGACAAGACGAGAGCTGTTTTAATTAATAATTTAATGAACACACTACTTTTTTATTTGTTAAAAAAAACTTGCCTTGGTTTCAGTATACCTTTATTCTGACGGAAGTATATATGAACATTTTATATCCTTACTTTTTTTTTTCTTTAACTATGATAATAACATTTCTTCTTACATTCTTCCACCACAATATACCGTAGCTTAAAAATTACAATGTCAGATTTTTTTATTTTTTTTTGCAAACCTCTGTGTATTTTTTTTTTGTCTTCCTACTGAACTAACCTGAAATAATGGCCCACTTGGGGACGGACCGACCGAGACAATTAGCCGTGCAAAAAAAAAAAAAAAGACTAGAGGCTTCGTAACGTGCGAATTATGGCAAGGATAGATCTAGACACAGTCTGCGCATGCGCGCTATAAGAAATGTGTACAGTGCTGTAGTGTAACGTTGAACATTACAAGGTAATTCAAAAACGAGGCCCCCATCTTTTTGAATAACAATTTTAATGGGTTTGTACTGTATATGCCGCCGAGATCACTTCTTTTAGTAGTGCTTTTTTTATATAAATCTATTCATTCTTTAATAATTATATATATATATATATATTGTTAAATTAAACGTATCGCGCAGCATTTGTTTTGCCTTGTCATTCAATCCATGAATAAACCTATCATAATTTTGGCAATAGTAAATATTAATATTTAAGGATATAGGGGACATTAAAAAGTTAATGTTTTGGATTTTTTTTTTATATCATATCATTATTTTAGGGATTATAGATCAAATATTGCTTCAATACGATCACTGAGTTTAATTTTATTCATAAGGTGATCTAAACAGTTTTTGAATATCTTTCAAAGGTGTCCTGGAATTTAGTGATCATTTTTGCCTTCAATAAAAGGTTTCACAACTAATACCGTTACTCTCATGACATATATTTAAGAACTAGCGATATCACCACGTGAATAAAATTAAATTCAATATATGTATACAAACAATATTTGATTTGTTTTAGCCAAAAAAATTTGCTGCTATAAAATCTGAAAAAAACATTGGCCTTTTAATATGTTTTCTAAATCCACACTTTAAATTATTTCCCAACTCAACTTTCGAACAATGAATATTAGCTTGCAAACTCATTTTGACAAACTGGTTGGACCAAAATATATTCTTTGAGCCCTTTAAATTTATTACTCCTCTATAGTTTATATATAATATTTATATAGATATAAATATGTTAAGTAATATATTCATTTGGAAATTTAAGGCGTTTTATAACAATGTTTTTCTTATACCTTTATGTACTTCTTTAAATATTGATGTCCGTTAATTGAAGTAGGTTTTAAAGAACCATTATACATACTTAAATATAAAGAATCTCTCTCTCTCTCTCTATATATATATATGCATCTTAGCTTGCAAACTCATTTTGACAAACTGGTTGGACAAAAATATATTCTTTGAGCTATTTAAATTTGTTACTCCTCGATAGTTTTTAAATAATATTTATATAGATCTAAATATGTTAAATAATATAATCATTTGGAATTTTAAGGCGTTTTATAACAAAGTTTTTTTATATGTATCTTCTTAAAGATTGATGTCCGTTAGTTTAAGTAAGTTTTAAAGATTATTTATATATATATAAGTTTTAAAGATTCTTTATATATAAATATATGTATTTATTTATATATAAAGAATCTTTAAAACTTACTCAAACTAACGGACATCAATCTTTAAGAAGATACATATAAAAAAACTTTGTTATAAAACGCCTTAAAATTCCAAATGAATATATTACTTAACATATTTAGATCTATATAAATATTATTTAAAAACTATCGAGGAGTAACAAATTTAAATAGCTCAAAGAATATTTTTGTCTAACCAGTTTGTCAAAATGAGTTTGCAAGCTAATATGCATTGTCCGAAAATTGAGCTGGGAAATTATTTAAGGTGGGGATGTAGAGAATACGTTTAATCGTCAGTGTTTATTTTCAGATTTCATGACAATATATATATAATCAGGATATTGGTGTTTGAAACTCGAATATCTTGGACGGGTAGTATGATGCCTTGCCCCTTGCACACATACACACACATACATACACACACATATATATATATTTGTATTTGAAGGACGCCAATATTTTTTCTAGTAAAACTCTAAATAGAATATTTAATTTAATTTATTCTATCTTTAATTGTAGTCCTGTATATACATATATATATATATATACATATATATATATATATATATAAATTATTCTTAAGGTTTTCATGTTTCCTAATATGACAGTAAGATATTATTAAATATAGAATAAATTAAATGAAATATTCTATTTAGAGTTTTACTAGAAAAAATATTGGCGTCCTTCAATTTTTAATGTATATATATATATACACATGTGTATGTGTGTGTGTATGTGTGTGTATGTGTGCAAGGGGCAAGGCATCATACTACCTGTCCAAGATATTCGAGTTTCAAACACCAATATCCTGATCATCGAATAGTCAGATGAGATGAAATTAACACCTTGGTTGACGTGCCCACCGATACGCGGGACTAGATATGTAATTGAAGCTTTCACTTTATTTGTAAAAAGAAATCCATTGCTTTTGATCACAATCCAGCCAATTCGAGTAAGTGGCCACCTTCTATTGGGTGAAGACAATGCCAACTATTACGGTTAGGGGTGTTATTTGGTCAGCCCAATGAACCCAACACTCGTTAATCTCAGTTTTCTAAATCAGAGACGCTAATTTTCCATTCAAGTATATCCACATTTGTCCTCACAAGAGTCGGAGTATCTCGTTCTAGACCAACCGCTTCACAAAAATTAAATAAAACGCACCATAGAAATAAGAAGACACAAGTACAAGCCACCTCGATGGCCACGTGATCTAATGCGCTAATCTCGTGTTGGACTAGACTTCTGAATACGGGGAGATCAGGGTTATATCTCAGTCGGGTACGCTCAGGGGTTTTCCTAAAAAAAAATCCACTCTCCCTCAACGCATATGTGGGTGCATTTTCTCTAATTTGAGTCATTATAATCCCTAACCCATAAGTGTAATTAGTGCATGGGCTACCCGAACAGAGGTAAGACAAGGTGCCATAAAATCAAAGAATACGTAAATTTTAAAGATTCTATTTGTGTTAAAATGAATACATACATAATTTATTAGTGTTTGTTTTGAATATATTATATTTTAAGACTTACAAACATCATAAGATGCATGCATGTATCAGAAATCTATAAGTGGATCTGTTTTACATACACAATTCGTGGTTATACTATCATTTTATTTGTGGTAAAAAGAATAGTATTGGGAAATATTTTTCCTAAGAGAATGGCTAAGATCATCTCATATAATGGGGCAAAGAATCAATAGTGAATGGGATTCTTAATAAAACGGCCAAGATGAATAAAGGGGACACAAGTTTTTGTGGAAGTTTTACATCGATATTTGTTTTATTCTACCATTTTGTTAGAGGAAAGTTCTCAAAATAAAATATATGCCATTTTATACGTTAGATTTAACTATATGTTATACTTGAGTACCCCTTGATACAAATATTTTGGTCCAATATTTTTTTCAAGAAAAAATAATAAACATAAAATGTTTAATTATCTGTGTTTATTGATAAAGTAAAACCAATTTTATTTAGATGCAGGCAGAGTTTAAACCAACCATTTATTTGTTAAAAATTGATTGAATATCATATTTAAAAATATAATGTATTTAATGATCTGATAGCTTTTTTTAAATCAATTTTCAATTTATATTATTACTATTATTAGCACCGCGTCTTACTACCCGTTCGGGTTTTACGCACTTACGCTAATGTGTAATGGTAGGGGTATTGTGAGATGAAATGGAGGACCTACAGTTTAACGTGGAATCCGAACCACGGTGGAGGCCGGGCATTCCCCACATTTACAAGATGTCTTGTCAGAGGTGAAGGAAGGGTTTGGTAATCAGATAAATCTGTGCCCGGACCGAGGATTGAACCCCGGCCGCCAGCATAGAAGTCTGACACCTTACCCCTAGACCGCCAGGTCACCTTCAACTCATATTTTCCATCTCATTAGTTAAATCAAAAACAGAGGCAGTGTTAAAAAAATGTACTTGTGTGAATTTTCAGATAGTCAAGACAGATAATAAGACACAATTAAAATGAGGTTTCTCAAAATAGTTAACTAATCATAGGTCAATATGGTGACCAAATTGTCTTAGGTGTCGCTCTCACAGTAGAATAGACTGCAGTTGTTAGGGAGGTTAGATTTAGAGCTCTGCTCAGGTGTATTGAGTAAATCTACTAAAGTATACCTCAATGGCCTTTGAGTAAAGATCTGGCCTCAGAACTCGATGTTCCTGGGTTCAAACCCAACCAAGATTGACAGATTAATTTAACTTTGTGATAAAAATCTGTGACATAACTTCCTTCGGAGGGGGAATAAAGCCATAGATAGATCCCATGTCGATTGTGGCGTGTAAAATAAACCTTTCAATCTCGCGGTTACAAACTATAGCCTTATGATATTATCATTCATTTTATAAAATGCACATTAAATACCTCGCATGAATAAATAATATACCATATTTCATAAAATGTTTTTCAACTCTCCTCCACGCAAATTCACTTCACTTCCTCTAAGTTCAACCTTCCTCAACAAAAGCAAATTATTGTAAATATTGGTTATCCTATCTTCTACATAAAGAGATTCAACTTGTTTGCCAATACATATTTTAAGTAGGAAATGGACACATCAACTTGTCTAATTTATTTTCATTTAATCTAACTATATGATAATTCAACAACGCTAAAATATATCTTATGGTTAAATCAAGTTAATAATATAAGGTTCCAAGTTAAAAGAAACTCTCTAAATATAATTAAATGACACAACATTTTAAAACCAAACTTGAGATGTGTTTTATAATTTAGACTTCAGGATAACAATTGCTTTAATTTATTTATAATACATTAAATAAAATCAATATATTCAGCAAATGTTTTACATCAATATACTAACTATGTTAAAATACAACAAACCATTTCAAACAGGTACTGATCAAAAAGCATTTTTATTTGATATTTATAATTAAAGTAATATTTACAAACATTAAGCTAATATTTTGCTCATAGTAGGTATTAAAGTTAATGTAGGCCAAAGAATAACTCTCTATCTGCAAGTGTTTCAAGAAACAATTGTCGTTGTCAACTGAATGTATCTTTTAATCGGTTTTATTAATACAGAAATTATTTCAAATGATTTTTGTAAACCTTAATTTGGTAGATATACACACTATATATGTACACATTTATATATATATATATATATATATATATATCTTTATAATAGATATCTGTAAATATTTTGTTAAGTACTAACCAATTTCTACTGTGGGGTGACTTTTCAATCATATTTTTAATTTTATTAATACATTGGTGAATTAGACATGTGTATGTTTTAAATTCTCAGATGGATGTGTTTTTGGGAACAAGATTACTATCCATTATATGGAACTGGATCAAAATCACTAGGTATGTAGTCACAGCACCAACAAACTGGAAACAACACGAAAGAATTTATTTTATTATAACAATAAAGGGATAATATTACTATTTTACTGGTATTCTGTATCTATTCATAAAACACATTTTATGTGGATGTAAATCAGTAAAAATACTGAAATATTTGCTGTGAAACATTTTTGTTTCACAGAAACTATTTATAGGGTGGGGCGGGTTTAAAAAAAACACATTGGATTCTATATTTTTTAAATACGCAGGTGAAAGTCTAATTTTATCGGACAAGCTCTATCTATAATTATTTGTAGGATTTTTCAAATTATTTAAAAAAAATCAATTGTTTATATTGTATTATTATTGTTATTATTATAACTGGAAAGAGTTACTTTATGTCACATATGTTTTAGAAAAAAAAAGGTCAATTTGGCTTAAATCGTAATATGGTTATAATAATAATAATAATAAAATGTAATATTGCAGAGCAGCATGACCAATGACACTTTCAACAAGAAGAGGTTGATAGAAAAATGAACTTTTCATAAGGCAAAACATCGAGTAATAATAATAGTTATTAATTTAATAAATATAAAAAATAATTACTATAAGATTAATGAAAATTTTAGAATGACTACATAGTAGATTCTTAAGATTGTAATACATTTTAATTTTTGATAAGACTATATAATAAAACTCTCAAATATAACCAATAATATATTTAATAAATAAATAAGTATGCTTTAATTTTTCTCGTATATTATATTAAGTTTATTAAACATGTAATACGTTGGTGGATTATTTGGTTTAAACCTCGTTTTCCCCACTCATATTACTGTGTTAAAGAATGCCTAAAGTTTCAAAGTCATAAGCTTACCCTCGTATTTATTTTACGAATAATACAAGCCATTACTTCTTGTGTGATGTTTAGTCTCGTTTAGGCTAGTTTCAAAGAAACGCATGATATATCACCTTGAAAGCACGTGACAAATAAAGAATTCTTTAAAATATTCTTGACGAACTTGGTTGACATAGGAACATTGATATTTGGAATCCGTCAAATAAGTTAGAGAGAGTAAACAAGGTTATATAATTCACCATTTATATAACCGTTAAATTTAAGATTTCTAGACAATATTTACACAAACAAAATTAATTAAACATGTAATTAAATTCAAAATTATTAATAATACATTTATTGTTGTGTTACTCAAAGCTACTTGTTTAGTTTTTAATAAAATTTATCTTTTTCAAGTAGAGAGTAATAAATGATAAGGTTATATCTTCTTCATTATTACTTTTTATCCCCTTTCCCTTATATTATATGTGCTCTAGTATTCTATGAAGACGACATGTTTTAGTGATGTTACATTATCTTCAGGTCTGAGGAAAATACTTACAATTTAAAATGGTTATTGTTGATCATCCCACATAAACATTCTACGTTATAACACCACAAAAATGCATAGAATTTCTGATAGTATGGATTAAATAAACTATATTTATTACAAATAAGCTATTTAAAAGCTTTTTAATTTAAGTGATTATTAAATAATTTTTATCTTATATTTTAGTTTCTCTTAACAATTCAGATTTATAATGTTTAGCTTTTTAAATGTATAATTTTATTAACATATTTCAAAACAAAATTTTACTGTAACATTTGTTTTCCTCAGATCTGAATATGGTATAGTATCACCGAAATATTTCGTCGTCATATAAGACTAAAGCTTATATAAAATAAGAAGGAAATAAAAAATAATTTCAGATAAGATATAACCTTATTACTTGTTTAGTGTTAAGTGGTAGAAAACTTACAGAGTTTATCAATGTACAGTCAATTGGTAAGAAGTCAAAGGCTGTAAATGTTACTTTTCTATGAAGTAGTTGCATCATAAACATTTCAATCTGAAATCAAATTTAATAATACTTTAAATTTGGTGTTATTTTTGTTGACCTTTAAAACATAAACTACTTAATTCAATAGTAATTGTCAGCGATTATATAGTCTGATGAAGTAGAAATTTAAAAAAATTAACTCATTTTACACTAAAGTTAAGAGTCTATATTTCACACTTATTAGGAATGAAAGGCTGATTTGCGTTCATTAAGAATAATTATAGTTTATGTTCCAACAAACAATAATAACCTAAATAATAACATAGATAAAGTTAAATATTACCATAGGTTACCATAAAATATCTAGTCTATCTTTTTAATTAGAATTCTTAGTTGGTAAAAATATTGCAGTAAAGTTAGTGATGATCTGGTTTTTATTCAATCAAAACTAAAAATAGATAGATTATAAGTAATGACTCAAAACAAAAGAGATGATTTAAGATTATAGGAAATATATACGCTATAAATATATTTTAACAACCATAGGTCTAAGTACTAATTACACTAATTCATTAGGGATTAGGAAAGTTTAATCTGGGAGAAGTGCACCTGAATTTGTGTGGAGGGTGAATAAAAAACAATTGAGGGATAAATACCCTAAGAGCAGTCGACCAAGATTGAACTCCAATCTCCCCGTCTTCAGCAGTCCATTCTAACGCGAGATTATCACGTTACAGTATGCAGACTCCAAGGCGGGTTACTATTACTAATGGTCATAAATTTAATACTCTGTTATAGGGATTGACATAATATTAATGTCATTAAAATATTAGTCAAGTGTTTAAACAAAAAACCTAAATGGGATTGTTAAAGGAAAAAACCTAAATGGGTTTGTTTAAAGAAAAAACATAAATGGAATAAAATAACAGATTTTCATTTCAATAACTAAGTAAATTGAGTCTTGTATGTTTTTTTAAATATATTTTTATATTAAATTTTTATGATTTTCATCTCATAGTTTTTTGATTTAATTCAAAATCATAAATGAAGTTTCCTCTAAAATGGGAAATTATTTTTTACTTGTTTGTAAATATGTAGAGGTCATTCATTAATTGCTTGAAAATTATATGTGACATCTAAATTAAATTTACTTTTTTATTTCAATGATAATTTTACCAAATATTCGGCATTTGAAATTTTTTTATAGTTGATTGTTAGTAATGTACTTAGGTTGTAAATAAAATAAAATATATCAGAACACATGTGTAGTATGGCGATGAAGGAATGAGGTCACTACAAAATTTATGATATAAAAAGATAAATTCATTTTTTATCTATACATTAATTTTTTGAGAAATGAATTTGAATTGAGTTTACTTAATTTTTTCAATTTTAATTACTTCATAATCCACCACTGAATTCTGGCTGGAACATTTCATAGCTTGCATGAGACTCCCGGTCCTGTTGGCCTGGATAAAATAAAAATTATGAGTTCAAATACATATATAATTTATAAAACATTTGATAAAATATATTTAATATATATAGACACATAGATATTTAAAATAATTTTAACTATATATCTAATATTAAAAATTTTAACTATAAAAAAATAAATCTTAGTTATGATAAATCAATTCTAATTTATCTCTTTCATGGGTTTTAATTTAAACCACCATTTTATTTATGGATAGTATTTTGGTATTTGGTTCAGTTGAAACAATGCTTCACAAAAAATAATAATTATTATTATACTTATAACGAAATAACCAACAAAGTAGCTGATATAAAAATACATGGCCCATCAACAAAGTGGTAATGTATATACCTACAATTATAATAATTAAGGTAAATAATAAAACTCATTCAAAAACAGGTTTGGTCAATGAATAAACTTAAAAGTCTTGTATAATTTTCGAAATAATATGGTATTGGAAAGAAAAAGTCTAGATAAAATAACTAGATTGAATACAATTTTTTACAATTTTGATAAAAACAGTAGTTTTTTCTTTTATTTAAAGCTAAAGAAAATCACTATTCAAAGTTTTAATGAATGATTCTTATTATTTGTGCATATGTACATGCGTATTCATTGAAAGGTTACTGAAAATAATGAAATATTTTTCTATTATCATGTAAAGCAAATATTTTTCAACTTTGTTTTCTATTTTTGTTTATTTAGTTGGGTCACTCTTGTGGTAATAGTTGACAGGTGATGAAATAGTTATGAAAACATTGTACGTGATAAGTACTCAATAGGCCAATTTAAAGCAAGTAAGATATATTAAGGAAATATAAACATAATTGACAGAAACACTTACCTCTACACTTGTACGAGAAACAACAATTACCATGACCACCCAACAGAAAGAGGAGATAATAGGCCAGCATATAAAAGATATAAGAAATAAGAGGTTAACAGTCTGACCATGATAGTAGGCGAAGATTTCTTGAAAGACTCTGTAGAAACAAAAAGTGACGTCACTGAACAGCGCTGCTGATATTAGTAACAACTGTATTGAGAAGATTTCGTTCACCAACTCACAAACATCACAGAGGGTATCGTGTATTGATCGGTAGAGCTTGATCTTTTCTCTTAGATCTTGGTCAAAGTTTATCCCCGTTGAAGCCAATGATTGTACCCTAATATGACGGACAACGTTATGGGGTCTTTCTATTCTATGTGTTATTCCATATTCTAAATACAGTTCTTCAATTTTAGAGTTTATAAATTCATAAATTTGGCAACAAACATATGCCAGATTCATGAATTGGAATATAGTTAAAAATATAGCTGTTCTACTTATGTAATTAAAAAATCCAACCATAAATGTATGTAGACCATAAGTGTACATTCTAAAAATAACAAGTAACTCTATTACAGAGAATAATGACAAGTATAAAATTTCAAAAGCAAGATAGCATTTGCTTAAAGAAAACGATAATTGGATTTCTTGTTTTCTCAAAGCACCAACAACATTGTGAAATTGATTAAAAATGCAAAGGGCTTTTCTATGGTTAGCACAAACACTTATCAGAATAACTACAGTTATAAGACTGTTAACAATTGTGTGAATTAGGTAAAGATTCTGATTCACATAGTTGGTACTTTCATCATCAACCTTTGTTGTACAAAAGTGTGTTGCAAAACAAATGTAGAAGATAGTTGAGATGACTGAATAAGTGAAACCGATTTTAGAATATTCAAAAGGTTTCGAGCCAATACTTTTTGACATTTGTAAAGGGAATAAAGCAAATATTTTTGAAATGTAATAGAAGACCATTGTGAAGTAGTCCATCGAAATCACATCTTCAGCGTTATTATACATTGAAAAAATTATTTCATTTTCTTATTCAATATATCTCTAATGTGCCCAGGATTAGTTATCCATACGTGATAGATACTTATTCGATCAACTTGCCAATGTGCAAACTTTTTGAGCGTCTTAATTTATTAGAACATTAAAACTGCTTTACACGTGATCTATTCAATAAATAAATTACTTATAATTGTACGTAGATGCTTGGACTATTATCTGAAAGTTTAACAACAAAGGAATCAATAAAAAACGATGTTACAATAAATGCCTTGGTATTGTAAAGACGTAATCTATAGACTGGGGAATATTATATTTAGTGAGTCTTTGTTGAACCACTTGTCTAAGTAATTTAATTGCTCTACGCCTGTTTGATACAATTAGTTATTCAATTACTTAATTCATTTTGTGAACATTATGTGTATATAATCGATCCAAAATATAGTTTTATTATTTTGTTTTTACACCAAATGTATTAATCAATGTCGCTAATATAAGAAAGATTATTGATTTTAATTGAATGTATGTATAGTAATGTTCCTTCAATTAATATAAAATCACATTCATCGGTTGTACCATGGGTAATTGCACAGGGCTCTTCTTGTTTGGTTTGATTATTTATATGAGTTTTAGGTTTGAGTCCAGATCAAGTATATTAAGAGTATATATTTCTAAAGGCCATTCCTATATTACAAATAAAATTAAGGTATAATACGTTCTCGGTGAACGATTGTATTATTGTATTAATACTATTTTGGGTTGCTCTATTGTTTGGATTATAATCAAATATGACAATAGTGTAACCCATTGATAAAAGTTGACACCTTCATAGTAATAATAACAATAACAATTCGCGTTTGGGCTACATCAATTGTAGTCCAAATTGTGAAAAGATTAGCCACTACTAAATAACTGGTGCCCAGGGGATTTCCAAATTCACTAATGGTTAATCCTGTCCTTGGAGGCTCTTTTCATGTACCAACTAGAAGAGATGATGGTGATGAAGATTATGAGGGTGTAGAACCAACGGGAACACTTAAAACTGAATTAAACCTTATTGAACAAATCCTAGTGACCATTAGGGTGGTTACCCTTTCTGGTAAAATAACCAAAGTGCAAATCGTGAATCAAACCCAGGACACTATGCTTCGTAGGCAGATGCACTCACTCCTACACCTCAGGACTAGAATCATTTTAAGGTAAACGGAGTGTACTAGTGTTTTTATGTGGATATCTCATACTCCTAACCTATTAAACAAAACAAAAACAATACTGGATTTAACCCCATGCAAATTCAAACGTTTTATTTTTTTAATTTATTTGCATCCCCTTCTTCAATAAATTAAATTATATCGACTACCTCATTTACTGATAATCAAATGCTAAATATTCTTATTAATTAAACATAGTTCTAGAATATAGCACTTAAAAACCACACACATATAAATTAATGTTTGAATCAATTTTAAATTTACATGTTTTACTGGCATCGTGGTTTAAATCAGTACACTAGTGTTGGAATATACTGCCGATGAAGGTGAAATCTAGGTTCAAATCTCGATAAAGTGTAATGAGTGTGGATTTTGAAAAATAATCAAATCACCCTCCACGTAAATGTGAGCTCACTTTCTATAAACATAGCCTTCCTAATTCCTTAACGCATTAGTGTAATTAGTACATCAGCGTAGTCCAGAGCGGGTAGTAATAAGTGGTGATATTAAAAAAATCCGACTATTCACCACTTTATGAAGACCACACTTGTAAGAAGTTGGATTAAATTTTTAAAAAACTTAGAGAGCAGGGTCTAGGATTTTCAGGCTACATTCATATTATGCAAAAGCTCTCTTAATCTCCTTAAGTAGCTGTGTTTTGTTTTTAATTTCATTAACTAAAGTGCAAAAGGACGATAATTTATATAATATTTCGAAAAACATTTCATTTGAGAATGCTGGTGATTTTAAATATTTTGGAACAATATTAACTAGCATTTATTATATTGTTTATTGGTAAATAAATACAGTTGTCAAATAATGTTATTATTTGGTCAGTGAGCTGTAAATTTCGCATCTGCTTTTAAGGAATGAACAACTTCAAATATTCAAAACTAATTTACCAATTGTTCTCTTTGATGTTAAACGAGTTATATTACCTTACACGACAAGAAAAAACAAAATTATTTGAAAACAGGGGTCTTAAGAAGATAGTTAATTGGTAGAGAGATTTTATGAGAATATTGGGGATTAGGGGAGGTTACGTATCCTATACTCATCAAATACATTGTTTTGTTGTCAATTTTTATTAATTACGCTGGGAAGGACATGCAGTGCGAATGTGAGAATATATAACCGTATTCACGGTATTAAATGTCAAACACATTGTGAAGAGATGATTTTAAAAGCCTAAACTAAGATATGAGAATAACATTAGAATGTAACTGAAGGAGATTGGGTATAATTAGGTGGACTGAATAGAGCCAGCTCAAGATAGAGATAGGGTATAATGACGTTGACTGGATAGAGCTAGCTCAAGATAGAGATAGGGTGTAATGACGTTGACTGGATAGAACTAGCTCGAGATAGAGATAGGGTGTAATGACGTTGACTGGATAGAGCTAGCTCAAGATAGAGATAGGGTGTAATGACGTTGACTGGATAGAACTAGCTCGAGATAGAGATAGGGTGTAATGACGTTGACTGGATAGAGCTAGATCAATATACAAATAGGCGGCGTACTTTTGTATGTACTTCAATGCAATTTTGAATTCCAAATGCCATTGACTAAGTTATTAATACTGTACATGTGCATAATGATTAGACTATTTTAATTCAGTTCCATAAGATATTTATTAAGTTATAATTTTATTTTATAAATATCCAGTGATTAAAACTTAATACTATTTTATATTCTATTAAAAACCATATATTCCAAAAAATACGTCCAAGCAAAAATCCTGTCTAAAGTTGAAAGCTTCATATGGGATAATATTTATTTCCGTTTCAAAACGTGGAGAGCCCTTAATGTATTTTTAACCTTATATTAGTTTTTAAATTATTTTTTAAACCTTTACTACAATCCTCCTTTGTATATGTATATTAACAACATTAACATAAAATAATAATTTTCAATACTACGGATATAACTATTTTCGTAAATTTATTTAATTCTCAATTTAATTAATAATCATTTTGCTCTATGCTGTATTGTTTGTAACAATTTTCAAGATAAATTTGTTAAAATTCCTTGTCTCATTTATTTAATTCAATTTTGATCCATCAGTATCCATAAATATAACGTGTATTTCGTTATAGAATTCAACCAAACAAATAAATTAAACAATGTCAATAAACTATCAATACAAAATTAAATATATAACTTTTAAATTTTATTGATATCTAATATTTAATTAGAAACATTATAAAAATATGTTGATAGTCAATTAAACTGTATATATTTAAAATGTGCAGATTTTGATTAATTTATTAAACATTGGATACAAATTATAAATTTTCTGGATTATATACATTACCAACATTAGAACCCTCCTACTACCATTGAAAGAAATAATCAAACTAATTACTTATAAAAGTTAAACTAAAAATCATTTCAAACTAGTACCAGAAAATAAATTTTTAAGCAAAAATATTAAAACATATTTACTAAGTTTATATATATTTTATGTATAGTACGGGATAAAAGACTTTACTCACATGTTTATATCTAAACTCTTCATTTTTTAATTATAGAAGATTACGAATTGTTTCAGTTGTATTAAATTGTACGTATATTAATATTTCTTTGAACACCGAAATATATTCTGAATATTTTTTAAATTTTTTAATCAAGGAACAATAACGCCTAACACCTCAAGATAAAAACAATACACGCAATATAATCACTGGGAAATAGATCTCACCAATTCTTGCTAGCCTGTGACAGGAATCTCAGGGCTTAAATCCCGGCGGATTTGACTGAGGTGTCTTTAACCGAAAATGTTTTTCAGTCTCCTCTCACTAAAATTCGGAGATCATATTTAAAAAATAATCTTTAAATTTTTATTTAGCTACGGATACAACTTTAGTGCAAATGTTTTAAATTAATCTTTAAACAAATTTATTTGATTAATTATGTTCATTCATTTAAATTACAATTCCAATATTTAAAAATAAAAAATAAACTAGAGATAATTTATACATCATTAAATATCTTTAAATTAACATAAAATATTTTACACAATTTCAAGCCCAAATGATGATAAGTTATAAAGATTCCTATTTTATTTCTAAAGTACACATTTATGATTGAAATATTTCTTTCATAGATAAGGAAAATAAGACTTTCAGGATGCAGAGTAAATACTAAGTAAATAAAACACGTGTCATCCCCTGGGCTCTACACATTTTTTTAAATTTCCCTAACCACTTAATCGCAAGAGACCACCACAAAAATATAAACACCCTACGGGAATCTTTGGATATAGTACCAGTGTTGTTAAAAAGTTAAAATTAATTTTATTTTACTCTTGAACATATTTTGGTCAATAGGTATGTTAACTATTTAAATAATCCTCTTTTAAGTGTATATTACAGACACACAATATATTTAATTAACACACTTTTTATTTTAAAACATTAAAACATTCGTATGATTATTGGTTTTTCATTTTGTTTACTATTCATTCTCCTCTCCTCTACAAAAAGAGATAAAACTTGTGTGCTAGCAAATAATTTAAGAAGAAAGGGGTCACATTAATTTTCTCATTTATTTTCTTTTATGCAAACTATATACTATTTTAACAATGTTAGAACATATATTGAGGTTACATCAAAAGAGCACTACTATAAAGTTCCGAATTAAAAGATTCAGTTTTAACATTATTAAAAAATTTACATTTTAATACCAAGCTTGAGATATATTTATTTAATTTACACTTCACAATAACAATTATATAATTCCTTTATCTTATATTAAAATATATCGATATATTTAGCAAATAATGTACATCAATACACCAAAAGTGCAAAAAAACTCTACACACAAACTGATCAAAAAGGCACTTTACAATAGTACAAAGAAATATTATCTTTATTTGACATTAATATTTTACACAATATTTAAACACTACACTAATATTTTTGTCATAGTAGATTATGAAAGTTATGTAAGCCACAGAATAACTCTATTTCTGTAAGTGTTTCAAGAAATATCTGTAGTTGTAGAGTGAATATAGTTTTTAATCGGTTTTACTAAACCAGAAATAATCAAAAACTAATTTTGTAAACCTTAATTTGGTCAATCCAAACAGACTATATATAGGCATATTAAAATATATATTTCAAAAATAAAGATATGTTAATATAGTGTTAAGTATTAGTCAATATCTACTGCGGGGTGACTTTTCAATCATCTTGTATTTTCTATTAGTACACTGTTAAGAGAACTACTATTAAACTATGTCGAATATAACATTAATATTGCTAAGTTCTCAGATGGATGTGTTGTTGGAAACTAGATTACTATCCATTATATGGAACTGGATGGAAATCACTAGGTATGTAGTCACACCACCAATAAACTGTTAAAAACAGAAAAATGTGGTTTTGGGTTATAACAATAAAAACACACAATTAGTATTTTATTGGTTTTATATTCCTACAACACATTTTAATTGGATGTGAATCTGGTAAAGTAATGAATGCAGTGGTGTGAAACATTGGTGTTACACAGGACTATTTGATGTTAGGGTGGTTTTAAAATAATATTGTTGGTTTCTATATTTATTAAAATTCGCATCTAAAGTTAAATTTTATCGAGTAAACTTTATTTATTCGTATTTGTGTTTGTAAGAATTCAATTTTTTTTTAATGAAAAAACAATTATTTTTATTGTATTATTATTACTCTATTATAAATGGAAAGCGTTTGATTACTAAATGTTAAATATATAAGTTTTAGAAAAAAATTATTCGGGTTTAAATGGTAATATAGTTTTAGTGATAATAATCATAATATAATGTAATATACAATGGCTAGGGAAGCTTTCAACAAGAAGAGGTTACCTCTCACTAGAAATATGAGCTCGAACTGAGGGATAAACTGATTATAATCGTCATTTAGAACATTGCGATTGGACCAAATACTTGGTTTTAAGAAGACGTAAAATAAATAATTTGACTTGAGACGTTCAAGGGGGCAGAGAGGGTGACAAATGAAGAAGTACAATGTGGGTGAAGAAAACCATTTGGTAAATGATTCATATATGTAAATAATTTTTGATAAAACTCATCCTTAGGAGGAACTGTCTTCACATTACACCTTAGAAGGAAAGGTTGAGGAGCTTAGGAAGGAGTAGGATTCAAATATGAGATCACTTAAAGGAAATAAAAAAGATTATGTTAGATCAACGAGGATGCAGATGACAGGGCACTGAGGTGGTCTAATTTTACTTTAAATATAATTGACTTTTCATCGAATAATAAACTAATTTAATAAATAAAAAATTTAATTCAACAAGAATGATTAAAATTTTAGATTAAATACATATTAGTTTATTTAATTTGTAATAAATTTTAATTTCTTTGTTAGAGTATAAAATACAACTTTCAAATATAATAAATATTATATTAACTAAATAAATAAGTATGCTTTAATCTTACTTTTATAATACATTTATTGATAAATATTTACTAATTTAGTGAATAATTTGACTAAACCCTCGTTTTTCCCACTCAGATTACTGTGTTAAAGAAAGCCTACGGTTTAAGGATCATAAACTAACGCTCCTATTTATTTTATGAATAATACAATCCATTGTTTCTTTGTGTAATGTTTCTTCTCCTGTCAAAAGTTTCAAAGAAACGTACCGTTTGCCTTCTGCAAAGGAGTTGGAAAATAACGGATTCCTTAAAACAGCCTTGACGATCATGTTTGATATGAGAATATTGATATTTTGAGTCAATAAAACATTTTAGAGTCAATAAACAATGCTATCTTATTCGTATACAGTTGATAATTTGAAGTTATCTAGTCATTTATCATTCAATAAAATGTAATAATATTAATAATATATCTATAGTTCGGTTGTTCTATGTAACTTGTCTAGTGTTATATAATACAATACTTACCGAGTACAGCAATGTACAGTCAATTGGTAAGAAGTCAAAGGCCGTAAATGTTACTTTTCTATGAAGAAGCTGCATCATAAATATTTCAATCTAAAATAAAATTCATTAAGATATTAAACACGGTAGGATGAAAGGAAATACGATAAATAGACAGTGTTTTGGGGTTTTATGACAAAACATTTTTGGTCAAAATAAAGTATTGTTGCAATACAAAATAAAATTTATTTTTCAACACATTGTGATCTTAAAATTTATCGAATGTCTATTAAGGATGTACTGGAATTTAATGACAACTTTTTCCTTTCATTTACAAAAGTTCGCATCTAAAACTGCTATATTTATAAAAGATATTCAACAACTGTTGATATCAAAATGTGAAGAAAATCAAACACTATATTTGTACTGGAGAAATGGTTTTATTTTTTTTAGCCAGAAAATTGTTTTGCCATAAAAACTGTTAAAACATTGGCCCTTTCTTCTGTATCATTATATCCCACCTTAATGTTGAATTTTAAATCATGGTCTGATCTAATTAAAAAAAACGACATTAAGGAAGTTACCTGATTTCATACGAAGGTTGAAAGTCAATAGTAGAACGCTTATACGAATGAAAGTCTTCTTAGCGTTCATTAAGATTAATTATATAGTAAATCCAACCAAATAATAATAACCCAAACACACCTAAATAATAACATTATTAAAGTAAAATATTACTACTGGCTACAACACAATATTTAGACTGATTTTTAAAGTTTGAATTCTAAATTGTTAATACATAAAGCAGTAAACTAGGTGTCCTGGGTTCAATCCTTGGTCGCGGCACATATTTATCTGATTGACAAACCCTTCATTCACCTCTGACAAGACGTGTATTAATCACAGCTTGTGAAAGTGCGAAATACCAGGCCTCTACCATGGTTCAGATCCCACGTTAAACTGTAAGTTTCCCATTCCATATCACAGTCTTCCTTCCATTACTCCTTCTGTAGTCTAGTCTAACACGAGAGTATCACATTACACAATGCAGCCACAAAAGTGTGTAGCTATTACTATTGAACATCAAAAAGCTTATAATCTTGATTAATAATATATTAAGTTCATTAAAATAATGGTTAAGTGTATATGGGAACAACCTCCATGGGATATTAAATAAAATTCAATTTTGTGTTCTATAATTATTTAAATTCATCCTTGAAATTTTAAAACTATCTCATTAAACTTTTTTTTAATTTTTATTATATATTTTTTAGATTTAATTAAAAATAAATAGTGTATTTATTATAAAGTAAATTAATAAAAATTAGGTCTAACATTAATGAATAGGTACTGTACATTAATTGGTCGAAAACTATGTATTACTAATATAAATAGACGGGTTTATTTTTATTTCAATGACAAATATTATCAAATATCCAGGCTATTGTATTTTTTTAAATAGTTTATTGTTTGTAATGTGCTTACAGTGAAATTTAAATATATTCATATATTAGAACACATGTGTAATATAATAATGAAGGCATTATTTTAGTACAATAATTATGATATATAAAGTTAAATTTATTATTACTATATAGACTTTTTTTTTGTACGGATGAGTTGGAATTGAGATTGATTAATTTTTCCTTTTCAATTACCTCATTATCCACCACTGAATCCTGTATGGGACATCTAATAGCATGTATGAGACTTCCGGTTCTGTTGGCCTGAATAAAATAATCAATATTTGTTTAAAAACATACATATATCTGCGAAACGTTTGATCATATTGATATCAAATATAGACATCTCTGGGCTTAAAAAAACCCTAGATACAGAACCAAGATAAAAAAATTTAAATATAAAACTCAAATCCTAATTTTAATAGTGCAATATGAATGTATAACTTCCATGGCTCTTTATTTAAAACAGCACATAAAAGGGAAATATTTTGGTATTTGTTCAGTTAATACAATACTGAACAACAATAATTACAATACTTATTACGAAATAACCAACTGTGTAAATAATATAAAAAATACTATGCTAATAAAAAAGTTATTCGTATCCTTAAATTTTTAATAGTTATGGTTTCTAAGGTTTTTATTATTAATATTATTATTATTTTGCACCACGTCTTATTACCCGTTCGGGTTATACGCATTTAAGTATTAATTACGCTTATGAATTAGGATCTGAGAAGGTTGAATTAGAGTAAGTGAACCCGCATTTTTGTAAAGGCAGAGTGGGCAACCATTTATGAAAAACTACCCCCATGTCACCAGACCGAAAATCGAACCTCAATGTCCCCGTCCTAAACAGTCCAGCTCAACACAACTAGCGCGTTAGCCAACTACGCCCCCGATGCGGGTGGTTATTAAGAAAATATATTCATATTTGAACTAAGTACGAAAACATTATTCGTGTTAAAGATTCAAAATACTAATTTAAAACAAGCTAGCTATATTTAAGTAATATAAATATAATTACCAGAAACACTTACCTCCACACTTGTACGAGAAACAACAATTACCATGACCACCCAACAGAAAGAGGAGATAAATGACCAGCATATAAAAGATATAAGAATTAAGAGGTTAACAGTCTGACCATGATAGTAGGCGAAGATTTCTTGAAAGATTTTGTAGAAGCAAAAAGTGACGTCACCGAACAGCGCTGCTGATATTAGTAACAACTCTATTGAGAAGATTTCGTTCACCAACTCACAAACATCACAGAGGGTATCGTGTATTGATCGGTAGAGCTTGATCTTTTCTCTTAGATCTTGGTCAAAGTTTATCCCCGTTGAAGCCAATGATTGCACTCTAATATGACGGACAACGTTATGGGGTCTTTCTATTCTATTTGTTATTCCATATCCTAAATACAATTCTTCAATTTTAGAGTTTATCGATTGATAAATTTGGCAACAAGCACATACCAGATTCATGAATTGGAATATAGTTACAAATATAACGGTTTTGCTTATGTAATCATATATTCCGTTCATAATTGTGTGTAGACCATAAGTGTACATTCTAAAAATAACAAGAAACTCTATAACAGAGAATAATAACAAGTATAAAATCTCAAATGTAAAATAGCATTTGCTTAAATAAAACGATAATTGGATTTTTTGTTTTCTCAAAGCACCAACAACATTGTGAAATTGATTAAAAATGTAAAGGGCTTTTCTTTGGTTAGCACAAACACTTATCAGAATAACTACAGTTATAAGACTGTTAGCAATTGTGTGAATTAGGTAAAGATTTTGATTCACAAAGCTCTTATCGTTTACACCATTATCCCTTATTGTAAAAAAGTACATTGAAACACAACTGTAGAATATAATAACAATAACTGAATATGTAAAACCCATTTTAGAATATCTAAAAAGTTTCGAACCAAAGGTTTTTGACATTTGTAACGGGAATAGACCAAACATTTTTGAAATGTAATAAAAGGTTGTTATTAAGTAGTCCAACAAAAATACATCTTGAGCGTTATTATACATTGAAAAAACTATTATTATTCTTCAATATACCTTTAATGTACTCTTGACATGTATCATACGTGATAACTACCTACTTGGTCGAAATTGTTACTGTACAAGTTTGTAGGTGTATACAAATGGTTCAGAGTATTCTTTTAAAGGTCGATGATAAGAGAATCAATCTAAACTATGTTACAAAAGAGGTCATTATTACTATAAAGAGTTTTCCTACGCAGTGGATAATATTAAATAAAGTGATTCTTTGTAGAAACACTTACCTAATTAATACATTTTATATGTGTCTGCTTGATATACAATTAGTTAATTACCTAATCTATTTTAATAACATAACGAGTACACATTCGATCCAAAATATTACTTCCATTATTGTGTGTAACGTCCACTTGACTAATCTATGTCACTGATCTAGTAAAGATGATTTATTTTACTTACCCCCACTACAAAGTAATTAGTAATAATCCTTCAATTAATTTAAGATGACTATTATCATTGGGAACATATAAAATGGATCAAGTCTCATCTTGTTTAGTTTAATTATGTTTATGAAGTTGTTGTTCAAATCCTGGTCAGGTAGCTTAAGGGTATTTATTTGCTTAAATATATTCTTCTATTACCGCACTAATTAAGATAAACTTTGTTCAAGGTAAACGGTAGTATTTTTATTATGTTTTGTTAGTCTATGGGATGGCTTATAATAAGATAGGTCAGTACTATTTATCATTAGGGTATGATGATTCATTTCAAGGTAAGCGCAGTTTACTGATGTTTAGATATAGATAGACCTTAACTTGCCCCAAACCATAAAACCAAATAAAAAAAATTATATGTGGTTATTCACGCACTTTTTATTTTTAAAACTTATTTGAATACACTGCTTGACTAATTTAAAATGTACGAACTTTTTTGACTAATAATTAAATGTAAATAATCAGGATAATTTAAAACAATTTGATCATTTTCCACCTGAAACCACACAATTATTAATATTCGAATCACTGGTTCATTTTGAGTGTTCACTACTTGAAAACTTCATTTGTTAGAGATAGAATTAAATTTAAAAGATATTTTATATCATGAGGTAGGAGATCTGAACTACATTACTATCGTACAAATGTTTTCTTAATCTTCCTATTTTGTACTTTTTTTACTATAATTTTCTCGATGCAAGGGTGTATAAATAAATATTGACTAAGCAGTCTCGGACAGTCGATAGGGATGGTCCTCCTGCTTGAGGGCTGATATAGTATTGATGATTTCCCACCATAAAGAAAAAAAATTATTCAATAAACACCAAAATTGATCATACAGGAGGCCACAGATTGGAGAAGATAACTTAGGAGATTACTTCGTACAACATATCATTTGAAAATGCTAAAGAATTTAAATATTTATGGAAAATGTTAACCACCAATAACGATTATATATCTTGAATTAAGAAAATAATAGTCTTGTGAAATTAATGTTATTACTAGATCTGTAGGTTATTGACATCTCGCCTAGTGCTGAGGGATGTAATACTAAAAATATAAAGAACTATAATTTTACCATCTATTATTTATGTATGTGAAATTTGGCTTCCTACCTTACACAACGAAACAAATTTCAGGCTATGTGAAAACAAGGCTTCTAAGAAGTTATTCGGTCTAAAAATGTGATGAGGATACTGGGGAATGTCAAAAGGTTTAGTCTAATATCTTTAATTCACTTTAGCTCTATTAGTATCCATAAGTATAGCATGTAGGTCAGAATTGAATTTAACTACCCGGAAAAATTACACAATTACAATAAAATATCACACTAAAATGAATATATTTTTTTAATAGTATTGATTTAAAATAATCTTTAATCAGATACATTTAAAAATATACACATATATTTTTGTGGTCAATTAAATTATCACTACCTTAAAATGTGCAGAAACTTTATTTACTTCACATATATTTGATAAAAAAAAAATACATTGATTGGATTGTAAGTATTTCTAATCCATATTTAAAGAAACAACAAAAATATTTATATATACAGGTTGATCTAAAAATCATTTTAAACTAGAACCAGAAACTAATTTTTTTTTGCCACAGTTGAATAACATTTTTAAAAACCCTATATACTGCGTTTATGTACAACATGATATTAAATTCTTGACCAATATTTCTAGACACAAAATATCTCTCTTTAATTTTAACGACAAAATATTAAAAATTGCTTAAGTTGTATTAAACTGTTCTTAAATTAATACCTCTTTGAACACTGAAGTAACTTATTAGTATTTTGAAAGACTTAGATATTTGATTTAGAAAATTATAAAAATAATTTAATAACTTGGCCGTTAATAAAGAATTCAGTGTATATGTTACACCCTCTCTACGTCTTGTTATTACCTCGACCATGAGAAGGTAATAAAGGGAGAGGATATAAACTACATAAACATAAA